>PJEM01006618.1:33262-108408 GCA_004023845.1 Helogale parvula | reverse complement strand
AAGCATGTGATCCTTGATATTGGTTCGGGTCACGATCTCACGGTTCATGAGATCGAGCCCCATGTCAGGCTTTGCGCACATAGCTGAGAGCCTGCTTAGAATTCTCTCTCTGCCTCTTTCTCTCTGTTCCTCCCTCACACTCTCTGTTTTTAAAAATAAATAAATAAACATTTGTTTAACAGTAAAAGAAAAGAAAAGAGGTGGAGACGAACAGTGTCAGTATCTTAGTTTGAACTATCGGGAAAGAGGAATCTCTCGTTATTTAGGTTTTAAGCAAGTGGGGTGTGAGCCGGGAGATGTTGGTGACGATCTCGTCCTCATGAAGGGGTGAGTCTATTGAGAGTGAAGCCCATCCAGTGGTACATGTTGCTTAGAGATAGAAAAAGGCAAACAAACAAACACCAGAATCAAGACTGAATCTTGGTGGCACCACTTGGATGCCTGGATCTAACTATACCTGAAACAGGTTTCCCAGTTTTGTGGGTGAATGGATGTTTGAGTTGAGTTTCCACCACACGTAACCCCCAAAGTCATAACTGACTTCTCAAGGACTCAAATGGACGATGGAGTGGTGACAAGTATGAGAGACCCAGGACAACACAGACGGGTGACCCACCAACCTCCTGATTACTCTGTGAGGGATCCCAGGTTCGAGAAGATGAGCTGCTTCCGGGAGGGGTGAGGGCGGCAGGGCTGGCCGCTGGTGGGGTCCTTCCTGACTAAGGAGACACATCTGCCCGGTTGCTGCTGGCTGGGGTCCACCCTCCTGCCCTCGACCTGGCCCACCAACTGATGGGATGCTCCTCCCCCAGGGCACGGGGTTCTGTGTGTCTGACCCTCCCTCCTCGGAGCCAAGTCCTCTGCTGATTTACACACTGATTTGCTTGGAATATTCTGGAGAAAGGTAGCTGAACCCTACAGGGGTTTGTTTTGGTGTCTGAAATCCCCACCAGCAATTCTGGAACAAGCAGGGGCCTCCGATTAGATGTCCTTCGTTTTTGGTGACATACAGAACTAGCCGCTCTTTGGGCTCCATAAGCACCCCTACAAGATGCTGCGTCCCCTTGAGAGATTGGCCTCTTTTCTCTGGTTTTGACTTTCCCGAGGAGCCTCAAGATGCCTTCTGGGCGTTGACTGTTCGTCGGGACCCAGGCTGGAAACAGGTGTGCCCTGAGATGGGTGTATTCACGCTGTCGGGCTGTGCTAATAAATTCCCACAGACCGGGGGGGGGGGCTTCAAACAACGGAAGTGGATTGTATCACGTTCGGGGGGGCAGAAATCTACAATCAAGGGGGTGGCAGGGCCATGCTGCAGGGGACAGCTGTCCTTCCTCGCCCTCTCCAAGCTCCTGGTGGCCGGTCCCTGTTTTGGCCATCACGTGCTCTCTGTGTCTGCCTTCACATGAGGGACAACAATCACACCGAATTCGGGGTCTGTCCCCCCCCAGATGACCTCATGTTAACCAGTTACACCTGCAGTGACTCTATTTTCGATAAGGACACATTTCTAAGGTATTGGAGTAGGGGTTTCGAAGCATCCTGAGGGTTAGGATTTCAACACATCTTTTAATGAGGACCACAAATCTCCCCATAACCTGGGTATCGAGGTGGGATTCATGAAGGGACCAGTTCTAGAGGCTCAGAGAAGTGCCCATATGTTGCCAGGGTGCGTGTGGTCGCTTTTCCTCGCTGCTTCCTTATGCTTTCCTGCTTTTCTCGATTTGCAACATTTTGTAGGCACTGGGGGCGGGGGGTTGGGGGGAAGGGACCCAGAGCCCCCACTCCATCTCTCCTAGCACGGAGAGGGGAGGGCTGCTTCCAGTCTGCAGTGTCGCCCTGTGATCTGGGCCAGTCACTGGCCTCTGTGACTCTGTGACTCAGTCCAGTCCCCTGACGTCCCCAGGCTGCCCTGGTTCTGTTCTGAGTGTGTCACAGAGCATGGTCACACTGAGTTTTCTCAACTCTGAGGCGGATTTGTCAGACCTACCAGTGAATCAAGGTTAATGGGACGTCCAAACGGCCACAGAGGGGAACGCTCATTGGAGACTGAACCGCATGTGGTTTTGGGGGGTTCCGCCTGTCCTGTGCCAGGAGTCCTTGGAGAGAAGGTAGATGTAAACTAGGTTTGGAGCCACAGCGACACCTGGTGGCCATTCTACATATTGCATGATACTTCTGCCAACCTGAAACTTAAAAATTAATTCCCCCTCCTGTTTCAACAAAGGGTTGTGGATTGTCCTTTGCTAGGTGGTGAGATGCCCCATTGTAAGAAAGCAGCAGGGCCCAAGTGGACACAGGGACACCCGAAAGGCAATAGGGGGCAACCTGCCAGGGGGATATCAAAGTACACGGACAGGAAATTCAACTTTGGGACACCTGGGGTGCTCGCCTTCCAGTCCTGCTGAGGCTGCGTCCTCCGTGGTCCCCGACCTCCCCACCTGCAGGGCAGTCAGTGGGCAGGGGGCACTGGAGCAGACCCACTGACGTGGGAGGTCTTTCTTCCTGCCCCCTTGATGAAAGTAGCTTCTTCTGGGGAGTTGTGGTGTCTGAGGTCTGACCACCCCCACGCCAGAGTCCTTGTTGGCTTGGTGCCACGTGGCCGCTCTCCCCCCATCCCCACCTGCCCACTCACTGAAAGGCGGCCCCCTCTACCCCATTCCAGAGAACTCCCCTGAGAGGAGGCAGAGCCCCTAAAAGGAGCAGGTCAGGAGCCCACACAGCCTGGGTCTGGGCTGTGGCCGAGCTTGTCCTGGAGCCCAGCCCTGACGCGTCCCAGGACTGGCCACCTGTGGCCCCGTCTCCAGCCCTTCCTGTCCTGAAGCTGCGTCCCTGTCTCTGACCACCAATCAGGTTTGGGGCATTTCCCGCTGCCCTCATGCCCCCACACCCCACTGGTTCTCATTGAGCCTCACTAGCACCTGCTTCCCCATCAGTAGTAACCTCCTGCCCCAGACAGAAGGCTATCTTGCTCACTCTCGGGCTGCCCTGCCAGCCACTTGCCCGACCCTCCTAAATTCTAGCATCACATCCTGACCACCAGCCTCGTCCTGGGGTGGGCCGGGTGATCACATGACCCTGGCCATTTTGCTTTTTAGATGAAGATTTATACATGTGCATCTGTGTACAATATATACATCGATTTTGTGAGTGGCTTGGATTCAGGTGGGAAATTTGAACCCTTTTGCGCCTATAAATCTTAGAAAAGTTCAAATGAGTAATTACAATATTAGTGCAGAAGACTGTGCCCTATACTTTCCAGGATCCCAAGAATCATTAACTGTGGGGTATTAAGAACAACTAAAATCAGAGAGAGACACCCACCAATAACAAGAGTGGCGGCTTTAAGTGAATTTTGCTTTGAGAATGAATGAAAAGGGTCGATAGCTCCCAGGGCACCTTAGAGTCAACTGAGAAATGTTTTAAAAACAGCTGGGGGGGCAGGGGGCAGCTGGGGGGCTCAGTCGATCAGGTGTCCGATTTCAGCTCAGGTCATGGACTCCCATTTGTGAGTCTGAGCCCCACGTTGGGCTCTGTGCTGACAGCTCAGAGCCTGGAGCTGCTTCCAATTCTGTGTCTCCCTCTCTCTCTGCCCCTCCTCCACTCATGCTCTGTCTCTGTCTCTCTCAAAAATAAATAAACGTTTAAAAAAACATTAAAAGAAAAAAACAGCTGAGGCTGGGGGGTTCCTCGGACCAGTTAATTCCAGGGAGGAGGCTGGTTCTGATGTACTGGGGGCCGCTAGCCACATGTGGCTACTGAAATGCACATTAATTCAACGAGATAAGATTCAGACTCAGACTCTCCATGGCCCAGGCTGCATTTCCAGGGCTCATCGGCCGCATGTGGCTAGTGGCTGCCACGTTGGACAATGCGGATTATAGACTATGTCCACCATCACAGAAAGTTCCGTGTGGTTGCCCTGGAGGGTTGCCAAGTCCTGCTTCTGATGTTGGAGGCTGACATGCACAGGGCAGTTCTGTATAAAATGCAGGTGGTTTTCTAAGTGTGTGTCTTTGGGGGGTCAGACCCATTATGGCTCCTGTTTTTCTACGCACTGTCACCCTACAGAGAAGCTTCTAGAAGTGTGTCCTGGGAATGTTGAGTGGGAGACCCCTGAGGGGCCCCATACGTGGCCGGGCCGGCGTCCACGCCATCCTCAGGGGGATAAACATCTCCCTCGGCAGGTGGATGTCAGGGGGGTCTGGCTCGTGCTGGGCCCCAGGGTTGAGACGCAGAGGACCAGCACCCGCCAGAAGAGCCTTTATTCCCATTCAGGGGACCCACGCGGCCTCTGTGGTTAGCCCTCCTCCGGGACGCTGAGTTTCTCCTTCACCCCACAGGCCACCACGGCGAAGAAGAACTCAGGGAAGAAGGTGCGGACGTACATGGCGGCCTTGGGGACGGGGTTGGCCATGAAGACCTCTTGCTTCTTCCGCCTCACGGTGCGCATCACCTCCTCGGCCACGTCCACGGGGTGCACCCCGTAGCTCAGCTTCCTGAAAAAGACTGAAAAGCCCCCCGTAGGGGCGGGGCTTACAACCCTGGTGCCGAAAGTTAGGGAGGCATGGGCTGGATCTGTGGGCGTGGCCGTGGGGCCCCGGGGAAGGTAGACTCTTGACCCCCTGAGCCTCAGCCTCTTCATTCGTAAGGTGGGCATAGTTTCCTGCTCTATTAGCTTTGCAGGAGGTAATGAACCATTGCAGGGAAGATAAGAAATCAGGATGCCAGGGATGCCTGGCTGGCTCAGTCGGGTAAGCGTCTGGCTTCAGCTCAGGTCATGATCTTACGGCTCATGGGTTCAAGCCCCGTGTTAGGCTCTGTGCTGACAGCTAGCTCAGAGCTGGAAGCCTGTTTCAGATTCTGTGTCTCCTCTCTCTCTGCCTCTCTCCCACTCATGCTCTGCTCTCTCTGTCTCAAAAATAAACTATAAAAAATAAAAAAAAATTAAAAAGACTGAAGGCAGTGATGGGGCTCTTGGGTGGCTCAGTCACTGAGTGTCTGGCTTTGGCTTAGGTCATGATCTCACGGTTTGTGGGTTCGAGCCCCAAGTTGGGCTTTGTGCTGACAGCTCAGAGCCTGGAGCCTGTGTGTGTGTCTCTCTCTCTCTCTGCCCCTCCCCTACTTGCATTCTGTCTTTCTCTGTCTCTCAAAAATAAGTAAACATTTAAAATAAAAAAAAAAGAAAGAAGGTGCCAGATGAATTAAGGAGCTGTTGTTTACAGCTGCTGCAAAGCCATGCTCATCAGGAGCTCCTGGGACCACTTGCCCACGTCTCGGTTGATCTTGATTCTCTATGTAGACAGAGCCCTGGGCAGGCGCAGCAGCTCTCTGGAGAGCATTCTAGAACAGCAGTTACAACATGGCACATTCACAGAGCGTGCGGGGTGCTTGTTGCTGTTGTAAACCCTCTGTGGGCCCCTGTCTTCCCAGTGCCTGTGCGAGGGCGGTATTATTCCTCAGTTTCTTAAAGGGGAAACCGAGGCACAGAGATCAAGGGAACGGCCCATGTTCGAACACTGAATGTGGACCAGACACAAGCTTCAAGCGTAGGCAGTCTGGTGCCAGGCTCTCAGCCTCTTCCCTGTGCCGCCTCCTAGGGAGGGTGGGAAGCAAGCTCTTAAAAGCCAAATCTGGCTCTTCTGCAAGAGAAACAGGCCCAGAGATGAGTAGTCACGTGGCCAAGGTCACAGAGCCTGTGAGTGCCGGGTCTTGGTCTGCTGGTTGTGTGTTAGGATTCTCTCTACCTGGTGCCTCGGGACTGAAGTTTGGGGTGCCCCTCCCTGCTGTTATCTGGGTGTGGGGCCCCACTTCCTCTAGTCTCAGGGTTCAGGGACACCAACTCCCCTCAGGCCTGGTGAAACCAGGCTGCCCCAGAACTCCCTTCGGAGCCCTCCTAGAGCTGCCCCCAGGAGCCCTCTTAGACCCCCCCCCCAGGAACCCTCCCAAAGCCCAGCTCCCCCTGCAAACTCACATTTCCAGATGGAGGCCTCCCAGTTTCCTTGGCCTGGATCAATGTGGTATGACCGGACGAAAGTGGGGCTCACGGTGCTGACGACCACGTCAAATTCCTCCACTTCGGCTCGGAGGCAGTCGAAGAAGCCTAGAGCCGCGTGTTTGGAGGCGGCATCTGGAAGAGAGACAGGCCAGGGGGGGTGTGGGGGGGTCCCCGGCCCTGCTCCCCGGCTGGAGCAGGGGAGGCGCAGGCTCCTAGAGCTCAGAAGGAAGGGGTCTCCGCTGTGGCCCTCCCTTCGCAGATGAGGACAGACAGACCCCGCCACCGAGCGATTTCTCCAGGGTCCCAGGGCCAGCTGAGGCCTCGATGGGCCCCAAGCACAAGTCTCCCCTCCTGCTTCCTGGCCCTTTTCCTGCGAGGACATCTGACACTCACCAGATTCACTCCCCGGGGTTGAGGCCGTGGTTGGGTAAACAAGAGCTTTTTCAAGAATTCCAAAGAGAGCGGAGAAGACATTCCTTAAAGCCCTGGGGACTCAGAGCCCCACCTGGGGTGTGATGAACACCACATTCCCGTTTCGGGGGTGTCCCTTGGAGGCTGAAGCAGGCCCGGGGCGGGTGTACCATGGTCTCTGCCATGGTGCTCCTCGCAAGCCATCGGCCCCTCACCACGCAGGGTGAAGATGCAGGTGTCCTTGGGGTGTGGGACATGGGGGTGTGTCGGGGCTGTGGGGTGCGCGTCAGGGGCGTGTGGCTCCGGCCTCCACGGGGCTCTGCCAACTATTGCCTCAGGACGGTGGCCCCTTGGCCCCAGATCTATTGTTCAGGGAGCTGGAAATTCTGATTTTGACAGAGATGTCCTCATATTTAAATGATTAGATACCAACCAATTCTGCACCCAATTCCAACATGTGAGCTCTTGCCCACGGCACCGAGTCTCCGACACCAGCGGGGGGGGGGGGGTCCTAAGACTTAACTGTGATGCTATCTACCTGAAGATGAAGTCAGATCCCACAGGGTAAGGGTTCTGTCCCCTGAGTGTCCCCTGTCTCCACTCAGTTCAGGCCAACCACACGTCCTAATTGTCACCTATGCTTCTGATGGAGCGGCTGGAGATGGGAGGGTTCCTATCATCCCCTTCTTTAAAGAATTTTTTAAATGTTTTTATTTATTTATTTATTTTTGAGAGAGAGAGAGAGAGAGAGAGAGAGGAGAGAAAGATAGCATGAGCAGGGGAGGATCAGAGAGAGAGGGAGACACAGAATCCGAAGCAGGCTCCAGGCTCTGAGCTGTCAGCACAGAGCCCGATGTGGGGCTCGAACCCACGAACTGTGAGATCGTGACCCGAGCCGAAGCTGAACTCTCAACCAACTGAGCCACCCAGGCTCCCCTGATCAATTCCTCCTTGAGACTGATTAATTTGCTAGAGCGGTTCACAGAACTCAGAGAAACGTTTTACTTAGTAGATCACGGGTTTACTGTAAAAGGACATAACTCGGGGCGCCTGGGGGGCTCAGTAGGTTAAGAGTCCGACTCTTGATGATCTTGACTCAGATCATGATCTCATGATTTATGAGTTTGAGCCCCGCATCGGGCTCTGAGCTGACAGCGCGGAGCCTGCTCGGGATTCTCTTTCCCTCTCTCTCTGCCCCTCCATGTTCTCGCTCTCTCTCTCTCTCTCTCTCTCTCTCAAAAATAAATAAACTTAAAAAGAAAAGACATAACTGAGGAACGGCCGGATGGAAGAGGTGCAGCGGGGAGGGGCGTGGGAAGGGCTCCCAGCTCCGCGCCATCTCTGGGTGCGCCGCCCACGAGCCCGCCAACCTCGGAGCTCTCCAAAGCCGACCTTTCGGGATTTTGTGGAGGCTCCTTATAGGCGCAGGTGATTAAATCACGGGCTTTGGTGATAGAAAACTCTCCTGCCCGCTCTGCTCCTCAGAGGTGGCGGTGCACCGCGAGTTCCCACCCTCTGATGACCTGGTTGGTGCCCCTGGCAAGCAGCCCCCCAACTTTAGATGGTGTCCAAAGGTCACCTTGTTAATGTAACAAGAGACACTGACCTCTCTTATCAACTTGGGGACTTGAAGGGTTTTGAAAGCTCTGTGACAGGAATGGGACGAAGACCAAATGTGTGTATTTCTTATTATGAACCGCGTGTCACAGCACTGCACCGCTAAGTAAGAAGAGGCTGCCAAGCGCCATGGGCTCCCAGGTCGCCCTTCCCGGGTCCATAAATGAATTTCCGCCCATCTGCTCGCTTGACCTCCGCCGGACCTGCGTGAGGCTCTGTCTCCCTAAGTGTCTCTACTGAATGAAAAGAGGCAGAGGCTGTTATCCCCACTAAAGAAGAGTGAAGGGCTCCATCAGGACTCCCCCAGAGGATGGGGCACCTGGGGGGCTCAGTCTGTTGAGCATCTGATGTTAGCTCAGGTCATGATCTCAAGGTTTGTGGGTTTGAGCCCCGCCTCAGGCTCTGTGCCGACAGCTCAGAGCTTGGAACCTGCTTCGGATTCTGTGTCTCCCCCTCTCTCTGCCCCTCCACTGCTCACGCTGTCTCTCTCTCAAAAATAAATAAAACATTAAAAAAAAAAACCTGTGGGGATAACCGCCAGGGGATAACGGTCGGCCTGTGGTTTTCCGTTACGGCAGCCGCGGGGGCTCAGACACGATGCCCACCCAATTTTCTCTCCTCCCTCCTGCCCTCTTCCCATTTACCGGGTTCCCATTTTGCCCCGGGAGCTGTGGATCATGGAGAACCGTAGATGGTGTGCACCCCGCCCTCCCGCATCCTACCCCGAGGGGGTGGGCCTCTCCCCCGCTGGACCCCGTGAATTGATCGTGTTCAGCCGGACACGCATGCCCTGACCACCCGTGGGCTCTGAGCTTCTGGGGGAGAGGGACCCAGTCACCTGCAAGCCGTATGTGTTCAAAAATAGGAACCAAGGGTGTGAAAGCAAAGCCAATAGACCATTTCACACCCAGACGCCCACCTCCCCCATAACCACGAGCCTAGTGCTGGACACGACACCCCTTGTCTTCTAAGACGTGTAACAAAAGCCCAAACGTCTGGCTGCCGGAACTCACACGCCGACCGGAGCGGGATCCCAAGCCTCCCCTGGATGTTATTCACCAGCACGACCTGGCCCGTCCTCCGGGAGATCATGTCGGGGAGCAGGGCTGGAAAGCACAGGACAGAGCCACGGTTACGCGTCGGAGAGCGAGGCCGAGGGCAGTGGGGAGACCCCTCCCCAGCCCCCTTTCCTCACGAGGGACCCCACTACCTCTCTGGCCGTTCGGTTACAGCAGGAAACAGATGGACAGAGCACGGACGCCCCTTATCCTGTGTTTCCTAAGGGTGGGCGGGGCTCCACGGGTGACTGCTGGGTGGTTTCCTGTGACCCACCCACCGGGTGCAACAGGGGACATGATCTCAGTGCTGAGAAAGGTCACAGGTCATCCTATTTCAGTCCCCGTCTTGCCTCCAGCGGGAAGGCTCACATCGGTCCTGATGTGTCTTTAACACCGTGTCTCGTAGGTGCGACTTTTTAAAAAAAATTTTTATGGTTTATCTATTTTTGAGACAGAGTGTAAGTGGGGGGAGGGACAGAGAGAGAGGGAGACACGGAATCTGAAGCAGGCTCCAAGCTCTGAGCTGTCAGAGCCCAATGCGGGGCTCGAACCCATGAACTGTGAGCTCATGACCTGAGCCAAAGTTGGATGCTTAACAGACTGAGCCACCCAGGTGCCCCAGGATTCTCCTACACGCTGAAGACTTCCTCTGAAAAGAACTAATTTGAAAATACAGAACTTTAGGAAATGAAATAAATAATAGCACGGGAGGAATGGGGATCTGGCAAAAAAAAAATCAAGAGACTCAACTTTCAGAATGGCCATCGACATCGAGCCCTATCGTGTTATTGATGGGTAAACTGAGGCCCAGAGCTAGAGGCTGGACTTCAGATCTCTTAGCAAGGTAGAGGCCCAGCCAGGAAGACACAGCGGTCCTGGCTTCCCCCCGCCCCCACTCTCTGCACCCCTCACTTTGATGCCAGTGCATCCTGAACCCTCAGAGGCATGGGGTCTCCACAGGGACCAGACTAGAGGGGATCATTATCTCTGGGGCATCATTTCAGAAGCTCTGTAAAGTCATCTGTCTGCTTTCGATAACTTTCCCTTCATCTGTCCTCATGCCCCAAACCCCATTATCATGGAGACCGTGGCCGCAGAGAAGGCGGTGCAATGGTCATGCTCCCTCAGCCGGGGTACCCCACACCCTATATTCAGAAAGTCTCCACTCATACTCCTCCATTTTGGATTCTGCTAAACTTTGGTGGTGGGGGTGGCTTGTTGCTTCAACTCTTGGTTCTATTCCGTGTCATCTCCAGCTCCAGCCCTCTCAAGATCCAGACCTGCATTTGACCTTGGCTGTGAGATATCTCCATCCAGGAGCTGCCATTTTACCCTCAGAAGGGATTCTGTTCTCCCTGTTTCTGCAAAGGGATTGACACCACACTGGGTCCCTGGTAGTTTGGGATAAACCTTTCCCTTCTGTGTTTCTGAGGACAGAATTTCTACCCTTGATCAACTGTCACGGGTAGGAACAGATCAAGGGCAAGGGTGATAGATCAAAATATATGCTAAGCATGAAGACAACGGTCCAGGGATGTGGGATGGGATTGGGGGGAGAGCTGTGGACATGAGTAAAAAAGGGGGGGATACAGGGTGGAGCTTGGATGGGGAGGGGGCTTCCCAGAGAGGGAGGTTGGAATATACTAGTAAGATACCTTCCAAATCCCTTTTCTTTTATCACCATTTATCATCAGGATGCCCATCCCTGCTCAGCCTTTTGGCTAAGATCAAGTGTATCATCAGAATGCTGAAAGCTTCCACCAAATTGGTAGGAGGTTTTCTGAGGGGGGCGCTGGAGATTCTATCTACAACCGGGTGACCGTCTGGCTATGTGACAGAGTCCTCCCTAGCAGCTGGGGGCCCAGAAATCTGCGGGAAGGCCAAACTCACGAGACCTTTGGTCAGTGTGATGGGTCCAAAGTAATTGGCATCCATGATCTTCTTGTCGAGCTCCAGAGAAATCTTATGGGCCGGTCCCTTCACCTTCATGCTGGCATTGTTGATCAGGATGTCGACGCAACCATAGCAGTCCAGGATCTCCTTGGCCACGTCTGGGACACAGCTGATGTCCGAGAGGTCCAGGAGGACCAGCTTCGGGGTGAATGTCTGACGAACCAATGGAAGAGTCAAGACATGTGTGGGAATACCTCCCTCTCGTGGACCTTGGGGGACCCCCACACCCGCTTGTGAAATTCAGAGCTCATGGAATGACCACAGGGAAAAAAATGAGGAGAGAAAAGCAGAAATGGCTCTGCGAGGCAGGAAGCTGATAGAGATTCCATTCTTGGATAGCAGAGCCCAGCCATGCAAAGATGTAGCAGTCAGTCTGAACTTTTGGCCAAGGGGCCAGAACTGACCAAGTCAAATGACTATCACCCTTTACAGAGGAGGCGGTGCATGGATTCCAGTGGTAACATCATTATAAGGTTTTATGAGCTCCTCTTTTGCAAATGGCTTGCGAAGCTGATGTACAAACCACAGGAGAATCGATCATAGTGCTTCATAGCCACGTTTCATTTTTCACCAAAATCGTACACACCATGCATGGTTTGGAGCACCACCTGTGTGCCAGGCATTGCGTTCAGCCCTAGACACTCACTGCCATCAAGACTCTCGTGCTCTCGGGGCCCCTGGGTGGCTCAGTTGATTAAGCATCTAACTTCGGCTCAGGTCATGATCTCAAGGGTCATGAGTCTGAGTCCCACGTCAGGCTCTGTGCTGACAGCTCAGAGCCTGGAGCCTGCTTCCGATTCTGTCTCCCTCTCTCTCTGACCCTACCCTGCTCGCACTCTGTCTCTTTTTCTCCCTCAAAAATAAACATTAAAACAAAAAGGCTCTTCATGATTGAGAGCACAGAACAGGTTGGAAAATTGGACACCATGTGATAAAAGCAATCCCAATGTCTGGCCAGCATTAGTCCTGAAGAGAATCTTCCTTGGTCAAATTTGTTTGGGAAACCGAGACTATCATATGTTCTTCTTGGGGATACACAATGCACATTAGCATATCAAAGGCTCTGGAAAGTCCTGCAGTAAAAAACCTTCACTGGGTGTTTCCTACACAATCCACCTCAGCATGTCTGTTTAATTCAATATCTGGTAACATCCTCCCCAAACAGAACTCAAACGCTGTGCTGTCCGGTTTGTTCCATCCCCCAAATACCAAGCTTTGTTCTGAATTATTTTTGGTTATTTCCCAAAGGTAATTCAACATCAAGGGCAAAAAACAAAAACAAAAACACCAACAAACAACAAAAACAAAACAACCCCCCCCAACCATGAAGAAAGCTCTGAAGGCAGTGCTCCAAAAATACTTTGAAAACTACAACCTTCTGGAAAGTGTTCACCTCCCCGTGGGTTCTTAGAAGGTGACTTCACTTCCTCGATTTCTTTGACAGAAATGTCTTTTGAGGTATTATTTTATTTTATTTTTTAAAGATTTTATTTTTTTAATGTTTATTTTATTTTTGAGAGAGAGAGAGCGAGAGAGACAGCGTGAGCAGGGGAAGGTCAGAGAGAGAGGGAGACAGAATCCAAAGCAGGCTCCAGGCTCTGAGCTGTCAGCACAGAGCCTGCCGTGGGGCTCGAACTCACGAACCGCGAGATCATGACCTGAGCTGAAGTCAGACGCTGAACTGACTGAACCACCCAGGTGCCCCTAAAGATTTTAGTTTTAAGTCATCTCTACACCCAACGCGGGGCTCCATTTCAGAACCCCGAGATCAAGAGTCGCACGCTCCTCAGACTGAGCCAGCCAGGTGCCCCTGAGGTCTTATTTAAAAAAGTCAGCTCTAAGAGTTTATCATCACTGTCATACCTGTGTCACACTCTAGCTTCTGGATCCCAGGGACCCTGACTTAAATACAATAGTAAACGGGGGGGGGGGGGGGGGGTGATTTGCTGGAGGGCAAATCCTTGGCAAGAAGGTCAAGGTGAGTGGTGGACATGCAGGTGTCAAGATTAGTGAGACCGTGGCCCCTCCCAAAGCAATCACCAAATTTCACCCAGCTGCTCAGAGAGCTGCTAAACACACACACACACACACACACACACACACACACACACACACACATCAAACCCGTGAAGGCTAAGGGTGCCCGGGAGCATCCCCCGGCCGGCGGGAAGAAGGCCTCACCTTGCTGGGGTCAGCCACGCTGATCAGGGCATCATACAGGGTCTCTAGCCTCTCCCAGTTCTTCCCACACAGCACCAGCCTGGCCCCGCCAGTGTGGAACACCCGGGCACACTCTGTGGGGAGGAAGGAGAGAGGTCAGGGCGCACTGTGTGGACGGAGTCACTGATGACGAGCGTCTCTCTTATGAAGATAAGATTTCAAAGGATTCGAAAGTCCTCGAGCCCAGGGAAGCCTTTGGAGGTCATTTCATCCAGCGTCCACCCAGGGATGGAATTTCGTTTCTCACTTCCAGCCTCGGGGGGTTACCCCTCGTGAAGGGGAGCTCAGAGTGGGATGAAACGGCCCGCCCTTTTTTCTGATTATTAGGCTATTCTTCCCGAAGCTGGACAGAAAGGTGACCCTCTCCACCTCACCCTGCAGGATCAAAGCCCTTACAGATCTTAATCTAAAGATATTGGAGGGGCGCCTGGGGGGCTCAGTCCAGCTGAGCATCCGACTTCAGCTTAGGTCATGATCTCCCAGTCCATGGGTTCGAGCCCCGCATCAGGCTCTGTGCTGACAGCTCAGAACCTGGAGCCTGCTTCAGATTCTCTTTCTCTCTCAAAAATAAATAAACATAAAAAAAAAAGACGTTGGAAAGAGCCATCATGGTTTTTTATTCCACATAGCGCCACAATTTTCCTGCTCATTTTCTCTGTGGATAGATACTCCAGCCGAGGTTCTTTTTATGAAAAAAAGGTAAGGCTGCTTTCTGTCTAGTTCATTTTATTCTGATGGACCCTGGGTCAGCCCGTATAGGACCTCCTCCTCCGGGCGAGGGCTGCTCGGCCCACACCACTCTCCCGCAGCCGCCGCACTGGTATCTAAGAACCAGAAAAGCTAACGTATTTTGAGCATGAATTTGTTCCAGGGACTCTTGAGAGAGATTTACATTTATTAGATGATTTAATTGTTACAGTAACGGCCCGAGGTGGTGTCTCGGCGGGCATCCCAGGAGCAGAAGCAGAGGCCGGGAGGCAGGCAGCCCGGAGTGCCTGTCAGAGAAAAATCTATCAGGGAGGAAGGTCCCAGGGAAAGCGGAGTCTTGGTTGGATCCAGGGAAGGTTCTGGCGTGTATGCCCCACTGCCAAGTTGTCCCCACAGCCCTTGTGTCTACTCAGCTGGCCGAGGCTCCCTCCAGGGCTGGGCGCAAAGGCCGTGCAAGTGTCCAGGGCAGACAGCGTCCACCGGCAGAGGGAGGGCGTGTGAGCCACGCCACCAACCCTCACAGAGCCTGGGGCTCAGACAAACTGGCCACATGCAGGGACCTGGGAAGGGCATCCGCAAACACCCAGGCAGGCTCAGTACCTCCCACTGCCCCGTTTCACACCACGCGGGGGTGAGTGTGGGCTGAGCGAGCAGGACCGAGGACACCTGGGTGGCCTGGTGCCCGCAGGAGGCTGGGTTCCTGAATGCCAGGGCTCCAAGAGAAGGGGGCTGGCTGGGGTTTGCTCTGCGGGCACTTGGGCAGGGGGATCGTGGCCTTGGAGGAGAACCATTGTGGTGCTGGACCCTTCAGTGTCGGCCGGGCAGACACACGGCCTCGGACAGAGGGCGGTCCCAGTGAGGTCTAGAGCCAGGTGGGCTGGGTGTGGTGGAGGGCGGGCGGGAGGGAGGAAGTGCGCAGTTCTGTGGACAGAAACCTGAGCCAAGAACTAACCGTGTGGACAGTGTCACCTTGAGTTGTTGGGGCCATGGGGAGGGTCCCTTTCTCCCCCCACGCGTGGGGCAGCCACGATGGCCGTGATTTACAAGCCCAGGGACTGGGGTTCAGGGAGTAGAAATGATTCACCCGCCGTCCCACAGCCGGTCAGCGGTGAAGCCGGGACGGGACACTTAGCAGGGACCAGCCTGGGGGGCGGGGCTGGGTCTAACCTCCCGGCCCACCTCCCAGAAAGGAGCGTGTGGGGCAGGGGGCTGTCCCCCATTCATACTCTACATCTTCAAGCTGAGCTCGGGGGCAGGTGAGGGGCCTGTGACCTGGACCTCCTTGGAGAGGCAGCCAGGAGCGCTCACCGTCGCCCACCCCTACTCCTCGGGAACCTTGCCCCTCCCAGGTGTGGGTGGGAGGCTGGAGCCCAGGGCTGCCTCCATATTGTGGAACAGCGAGCCTGAAGGCGTCCTCCAAGCGAGTCGTTTCTAGTCGTTTCTGCCTCCACAGGCGCTGGTACCCGCAGGCACTGTTGGTCTGACGCCTGATCAGCTCAGCACAGCGTTTCTCTCGTGCCAGGAGCGTTGGCTCCCGGCTTCTCCTTTTTCACGCCGCACATGAGCCTCACCCTTCCTTCCACATCTCCTCAACTCTAAGGTGCCATCACGGAGATGCTTTCTGATTCCAGGGGGATTAACAAGCCGGAGGGTGGCCTGTGACCCTCGGAAGAGGCTGCTGACCGACAGGCAAGCAGCCCAGTTTCAGAAATGTTTAAAGGTGCACCTCAGGGGTGCCCCAACACGGGCGGGGCGCTGAGCTCTTCAAGGCACGGACAGCGGGAGGGTGTTGAGACTCCCTCTTGCCGAAGACACAGTGGGTACAAAGTGACCCATGGGTGCCCGGGTGGCTCAGGCAGTTAAGCATCTGACTCTGATTTCGCCTCCGGTCATGATCTCACCATTCGTGGGATCGAACCCCACGTGAGACTCTAGGCTGACAGCGCGGAGACTGCTTGAGATTCTCTCTCTCTCTCTCTCTGTCCCTCCCCCACTGATGCTTTCTCTCTCTCTTTCTTAAAAGGGAAATCCCACGACGTGACCCGATTCCCAGCATGGCTGAGTGGCGGGCGGACTTGGGGCAAGTTCATGTCTCCTGATCTTTGTCCGATTTCCCTGGTCCACAACTCGGCACGGGGTCCTTGCAACTCTCCAGGACTACCTGCCGGCTTCGGTCGGGTCCCGGGGGACCGAGGCTGTGCTGTGGGCCACCCAGAGCCGGGACCGTCTGCCCGGGGCCTGTCTCTTTTCTGTCTCCTTGGACCTGAGAGGCAGAGCAGCCTGATCCTGTAACCGCCGTGGGCGGCTGCGTGTTACCTGAGGCCTCGCACGCCCAGCTTCTCATGTTACTTCTAAATATTTGGACTAGCTTCTTTTTTTTTTTTTTTTTCCAGCTTTGCGTTTCTTTCCAGGGTGGGTCTGTTAAGACATAGTGTAACAGGACACCAACATTAAGACAGAGACTAGATCAAATTCCTCTGAAAATGCCACGTTGCTCCTGAGGTCTATTTCCTGGGTGCCTGATTTGAACGTTGGGTCACTATAACCCAAACGGGACTTGAAAAAAAATAAATTAAAGAGACGACTGAAACAGATCGATATTTCTCAGCTCAGAAGGATGTAGGACTGAACCACTTTCTCAGCCAACCAGCGGGGTCTAATCGACGTTTTGTGGGCCCCTTCTTCCAACCACAGCAGAATGCACACACTTCTCTGCACCTGTACACCGTCCATGGAGACGGGCCGTGTCCTGGCCATAAAGCTCACCCCAACACATTTAAAATAATCGAAATCATACAAAATACATTTTCTGATCACATTGGAATCTAGTTTGAAATCAATAAAATACATCAATGATAACATACTTACCCAAATGAGTACTTTCCCATAAGATGGTCACTTTTATTATTTTTTAATTTTTTTTCAACAGTTCAGTTATTTTTGAGAGACAGAGAGAGCCAACACAAGCCAGGGAATGGGCAGAGAGAGAGGGAGGCACAGAATGTGAAGCAGACTCCAGGCTCCCAGCTCTCAGCCCAGAGCCGAACACAGGGCCCAAACCCATGAACCATGAGATCATGACCTGAGCCGAAGTTAGATGCTTAACTGACTGAGCCACCTGGGTGCTCCAAGATGGTCACTTCTAGAGGCATTTAGTAAATAAACGTGTGTGTGTGTGTGTGTGTGTGTGTGTGTGTGTGTGTGTGTGTAAGTGCTTATTACCCACCAAGCTTTGATCTAGGTGCTGGGTCACTGGGATAAAAAACACACAGCTTCCCCCATAAGGGAGATGGGGTCTGGCAGACCAGCTGAGAAGCACACGTGTAGAGCACAATGTGGGAGCAGTGGGGACCCCAGAGGCCAGATCCTCGGGGAGCACCCCAGAAGGAGGAGCAGGGGGCCAAGGAAGGCTTCACTATGAAGGGGTCTCCCATTGGCAGTGGCCTGATGCTCTGTGGACATGTTCTGTTTGAAAGACAAGCTTCCCCCAACACAGACTCTGACTGCCTCGAGGTGAGGATCTGTGTCCCATTTCCCCAGGGCAACAACTAGTCCCTGTCATCTTGTCTCTGATCTGGTTGACAAATGTGTCTGCACTGGCTTGTCCCTGGAGAAGCTAGACTTGTGTCCCTCCTCCTTTCTGAGCATGGTGTCTAGTGATGCAAGATGTTCTCTTGGGAATTGCTCCTGGAACCCATGGAGGGCCAGCTTACCCGCTTCATGCTTTGTTTATTTTTTTAATGTTTATTTATTTTAGGGAGATAGAGATCATGAGCAGGGGAGGGGCAGAGAGAAAGGAGGACAGAGGATTCGAAGCAGGGAGCCTTACGTGGGGCTCAAACTCATGAATTGTGAGATCGTGACCTGAGCCTAAGTCAGACGCTTAACTGACCGAGCCCTCCAGATGCCCCTGTGGTTTGTTGTTTTGTCCCGTGGTGAGCCTGGTGAGCCTGGGGCAGTCACCCTGGATTAGAAGCCATCTTCAAAGCATGTCATTGACTCCCATTGGGATGCCCAAGAGAATGAGGTTCTTCGAGAATTCCCGAACGGAAGGTTACAGATATTCACATGGTGGCAGCACCAAGAGATTAGCCCCTCCCCCTCCCCAGGGGGGCTTTTTGGAAGGGATGGGGTTCATCGCTCAATATCCAGCACATAATGGACTCATCAGATAGCTGTGGAGTGTCTGTCTCTGTGGGTTCTATGCTTGATTAAAATAACAAAAACAACAGCAAAAATGATGCCCACATCACCCCAGACGCAGCTGCACCAACATCGTTAGGAGTGATAGAGTCAGAGTCTTACAAACCTAAGGACACTTACTACCCTCATGTCACAGATGCTACCCAGCAGAAAAGCGCCCCGAGACCATCTACGTCAGGGGTCATGAGCATTAAGTGCCTTCAGAGCCAGGAGGTAATGTGGTTGAGGTCATCAGCCTGAGTGCAATGCAAGGATCTGTGGGTGCATAGAACCCTGCAGGGCACACTTCCTGCCTGGATTTGCTCATTGTTATGACCGTTACGAACACGTGACTGCTTCTACACATTCTCCATCACGGAGCTCATTCATCCCTCCCAACAACACTGTGAGGTAGACACCACCGGTGTCCTCACTTTCCTAGAAGAGATTCCTGAAGCAGAGCAGTGCAATCCACCAGCTAGTAGGTGACGGAGCCCCCAACTCAACTCGGCACCCAAGTCTGGGCTCAGAGTTGGTACGCTGCCCTTTCCAAGGGCTCTGCATTCCAAAAGTTCTGGAACCCCATGAGCACAAAAACAGGTGATGTCTGCTGACCAGTTCTGGCCCCGAGGCTGCGAGTTTGCACCCCAGCCATCCTGATCCCCTCGCTGCCCAGGTGTGGGGAGCTACAGCTCCCAAAAGAGGAGATGCTCGCTGGTAGGAAATGGACCCTGGGAGAGGACGCAGCCTCGATTTCTCCCTCTCGCCAGCAGGTGGGTTGCACGCCATCCTGCCGCCTCCCTTCTCTCCCATTGCGAGTGGGCGCAGCCAGCTTACCTTTGCCCAGCCCCGAGATGGCATCCGTGAGCACCACGACTTTGTTCTGCACGGCTGACTTGGACCACAGCCGGGACACCTCTTGGTAAATGAAGAGAAGGCCACTGATTCCCAGGAGCAGCAGAGGCAGAATAAACACAGCCGTGACTCCCATCTTGTTCTGAGGGGTGGGAAACGACAGGGGTGGGGGTGGGAAAGGACTTGGCTTTGCAAAGAGGCTCTCATGAGGACACCCTGTGCACGGGGGCAGCCCACAGCTACACGGTGCATTCACCAAGCACCCACGTGTCCCTTCCAGGGAGCCGGCCCTGTGCGAGCGCCCAGAGGGCTCCTTCTGGGCCAAGCACCCAGTGAGCCCGCTAATCCCCAAACATTCAATGAAGGGGAAATTACTCACGGTGAGTCCAAAAGCAAGCAGAATCCGGGGCCTGCCCTCCCAAAGGTTAATTACAAATGTAATTAAAATGGGTCTGCATTTTTGGAAGGAAATCCTTGTGTTAAGGCCGCCTGCTCAGGCCCTAATGACTATTTATAGCTCTCAGCACACTGAAGGGCTTTCAGGGCAAGTCTAGTGTCTATTCTGAGATTCAGGGGCACATGCTGGCCGGGTCTGATTTCAGAGCTCTTGCCAGGGCTTCTAAAGCTGTCTGGCTTGCCCGGACTATTACAGGTTCTCGCTGTGGTTTGGGGCTGGGCATTAAGGATCAGGACCTGGGATTTTCAGTGCAAACATCTCCGCACTCTGTTCCTGGATCTGGTAGCTTCCGGGTAGCTCAGAGGCTTCTGGCCAAGAGCCATGTGGACTTCCTTTTTGGGTTGGGGATGAAAAGAATAGAAGAATCATTGAGGCTGTGGCAGAATGAACCCCTGGTAAGTGTGGCATGAACAGTGTGAGGCGTTTCTTCTTAGTCAAGTTATGTCACCTCCCTGTGCCTTAGCTTCTTATCTGTAAAGTGGGCATAACAGAGTCATTTTGCAGGGCTCTTGGGAGAGTGGACTAAGATACTGCATATTAACCCTGCATAGACCCAGCTCCCAAGAAGACGACTATCATCCCCTTGAATGATTAAGAACACTAAGAATTTGGGGCACCTGCCTGGTTCAGTGAGTGGAGCGCATGACCCTTGATCTCAAGGTCATGGATTCGAGCCTCCTGTTGGGCATAGAGATTACTTAAAAGTAAAGTCTCAGGGGGCGCCTGGGTGGCTCAGTCAGTTGAATGTCTGACTTTAGCTCAGGTCGTGATCTCACAGTTTGTGAGGTTTGTGAGTTCGAGCCCCGTGTCGGGCTCTGTGCTGACAGCTCAGAGCCTGGAGCCTGCTTTGGATTCTGTGTCTCCCTCTCTCTCTGCCCCTCTTCCACTTGTGCTCTGTTTCTCAAAAATAAATAAATTTAAAATAATTAAAAAATAATAATGAAGTCTTAGGGGTGCCTGGGTGGCTCAGTTGGTTAAGCATGTGACTTCGGCTCAGGTCATAATCTCATCTTGTGCTTTGTGAGTTCAAGCCCCGTGTCAGGCTCTGTGCTGACCACTCGGAGCCTGGAGCCTGTTTCAAATTCTGCATCTCCTCCTCTCTCTGCCCCTCCCCAGCTCACACTGTCCCTCTCTCCCTCAAAAATAAATAAATTATAAAAGAATGAAGTCTTAAAAAAAAAGAAGAGTAAGAATTCATCCCAAATGGTAAATATTTTAATTACATAAGGGAACATGATAGGATTAGAAATAAAGGCACATAAAAAGCTAAAAACCAGTTCAAGCGTTTGAACCACCAGAAACCAGAAGACCAGTCACAATAATGCCATAGGGGCACCTGGGTGGCTCACTCGGTTGAGCATCTGACTTAGGCTCAGATCATGATCTCGTGGTTCCTGAGTTCGAGCCCTGTTTTGGGTTCATTGCTGTCAGCCTGTCAGCGTAGAGCCTGCTTCAGATTCTCTGTCCACACCACCCTCTGTCCCTCCCCCACGTACTCTCTCTCTCTCTGTCTTAAAATAAATAAATAAAGTTAAAAAAATAGATTCACAAAGTTGTTACCATTTTGCTGAAGATTCATCCATATTGTGTGAGGTTAGAGATTACTCATTGGCACTGTGTGAATATACCTCACATTTTTAACTCCTTCCCCCGAGAGTGTCACTTGGGATGGAGGTATTTTTTAAATAAAACTATTCTTTGAATTAGGAACGAGGAAATTTCCAATGAGTATTTTTTTTTTAGAAGACCCGCCTATACTGGGAGGCTGTAAATGTCATCAGTTGTATAATGTCTACAAGCCAAGGTTGGCTCGGTCAACACACAAGTTCTTTTGGTACCTTGTTCAAGTGTGGCCACTGCTGGGGTTGGACCATTCACACCTGTATCTGATGAGAAGCCTCAGAGCCGTACAAGGACCTTTATAAAAGGGGGCTGTCTGGGTCTCCCATAATAGTTCACAGCAGCCTTTCTATTGAAGTAGATGCAGATGACGGCGGTTATTCAGGATCAAGTGCGCTAACAGACTCATCTGCCTCTTCCACACGGCCATGCAGACATTCCAGGCATAGCGTCTACACTGCCGTGAACAGTGATCATTAGCCATCCGCCTAAGGACTAGCAAACATCCTCAGATGTTGGCTTAATGTTTCCAGAATGTCATTCATTGATTCTGTCATTTATTTCTCAACCAGTATTTATCACCCAGCTATCAAGAGCCAAGAAGAGTTCTAAGTGTGAGGAACACGGTCGTGAATGACGTAGGGAGACTGCCGCCCGCACGGAGCTTTCCAACCCCCATCTGTTGCGAAGCAGACAATGAATCCACAAGAAAATAATCCTGTAGTATGTCAGGAGGTGGTGAGTCCTACAAGGGGAAAATAAAACCCAGGGAATCCTTTAGTGTCCAGGCAGGAGACAAAATTTCCTTGGATGGTTCATAGAAGGGTCATTTGCGGGCCGAGGAAGGGTTAAGGGCCAGGGCCACTGAGGCACCCAGAGACCAGCAACAGTGAGAAGATGTTAGCACCCCTTGGGACATGGGATAGAAAAAGAGCTACTGCAGCCCAGTGAAAGGAGCCAGAACTTGGGGTCAGAATTAGGGGGTGAGGTGGGAATCTAGAAGATTCTATAGCCATAGAAAGTAGCAGCTGCTGCCTGTGAAAACAAACCAAAGCAGGAAGAAATATTGATGGCTTTCTTTCCCATGTCTGATACCATGGTGTGTGTTTAAAAAAAATTTTTTTTAACGTCTATTTATTTTTGAAGGATAGAGAGAAATGGAGCATGCACAGGGGAGGGGCAGAGAGAGAGAGAGACAGAATCCGAAGCAGGCTCCGGGCTCCAAGCTGTCAGCACAGAGCCTGACGTGGGGCTCAAACTCATGGACTGCGAGATCATGACCTGAGCCGAAGTCGGACACCTAACTGATTGAGCTCCCCCAGGCGCCCCACCATGCTGTGTCTGAACAAGCCTGAGGCTGACAGGGAGGAGAAGTGGACCAGCAGGAGCCGCATGGTATCTTGCCCACCTGAGTGACAACGGCCCCTGTGCAATGAATAGTCTCTTGAGGACATGCTCACAGGACCAAATACCTTCATACTCATTCCTACTCAGTGCCGTTACAAGACGAATGTCCACACATCTCTTCCCCCAAATTTCTGCGTCACCAATTCTTTCTTCCATAGCTTCCAACCAGTTGGCCAACCCATTAGCCAACTGCCAATAGGACCGTGTAGATCTGTGACTCGGGCCATCTCTCCACCCAGCGGAAGTGGACAGTAGGCACTGCTCCGAGTCCCGCGCATGGAAGGTCTTCCTCCTCCACGTGTGCCGGAGCCACTCTGAAGTGGGGTCGCCTGCCTCCAGCTGACGCCAGTGTCTCAGACACGCTCATCCGAAAGCCAGCCCTGCCGTTTTCCTTTAGTGGAAACCAAAGGCAGCCAATCAGCACAGGTGGGTGTCATGGAGTTTTAACGCAATGTGCTAGCGCCTTCTCTGCCTGCTTGGGCTGCAGGTCAGGTCTCTCTAACTGAGGTGATCCCCGAAGGGGCTGAGAACACTACCAGCAGCTGAGCAGCAAATCCATCATGAAGAGGAATCTGAGTGTCACGTCACCATCTATCACGGGAGGGGGGAGAGGCAAACGGAGACTAAGTGGCTCTGATTTCGCGCAGGGTGATCAGAGGGCGCTGGTCAAAAGATGATGACAAAGTGACGGATGCCCGGGGAAGTGATGGGGATCTCTGGGGGACAGATGTTCAGGCAAAGGGACCAGCAAAATGCAAAGGCCCTGAGGCAGAATGTGGTTGGAATCTTATGAAGGCTCCACCCTCAGCTCCAAGCCCAACGCAGGGCTTGATCCCACAGCTCTGGGATTGTGACCTGGGCCTAAATCAAAAGTCAGACGCTCAACTGACCGAGCCACTCAGGTGCCCCAATTTTTTACTGAAGTGTAATTAACATGTAATGTTATATTAACTTTAGGTATGTAACATACCGATTCGACAATTCTACACATTTTCAATGCTCACCTTGATAAGTGTGGTCACCACCTGTCGCTGTAGAATGTTATTAGAATATCATTGGCGCTATTCCCTGTGCGATGCTTTTCATCTTTGTGACTTATTTATTTTATAACTGGCAGTTTGTACCTCTGAGTCCCTTTTTTCTACTTTGCCCATCCCCCTAACCACGCCCCCCTCCTTTGGAAACCACCAGTTTGTTCTCTGTAGTTTTTGTTTGCTTATTTTGGGTTTTTAGATTCCACATGTAAGTGAAATCATGTGGTATTTGTTTTTCTCGGACTTATTTCACTTAGCCTAATACCTTCAAGATCTGTCCATGTTAACACAAATGGCAAGATCTCATTTTTAATGGCTAAATAATATTCCAATGTATACATATATCTTCTTTACCCATTTATGTATTGATGGACACTTGGAATGCTTCTGTGTCTCGGCTGTTGTAAATGCTGCAGTAGGTATCAGGCTGTGTATATCTTTTCAAGTTAGTGTTTTGGTTTCTTTGGGTAAATACCCAGTAGGGAAATTACTGAATCACACAGTAGTTCTATGGTCTATCTTAGCAAAGCTAGAGGAAACTGAGACACCTTGGCTCTTTTTCCTTTTTTTTTAAGTTTTTAAATGTTTTTATTTTATTTTTTTGAGAATGAGTGAGAGAGAGAGTGCGGGGGAGGGGTACAGAGAGAGGGAGACAGAGGATCTGAAGCGGGTTCTGTGCTGAGGGCAGAGAGCTCGATGTGGGGCTCGAACTCACGAACCGTGAGATCAAGACCTGAGCCGCAGTTGGATGCTTAACCAACTGAGCCCCCCAGGCACCCCCGTTTCTTGATCTGGGTGGTGGTTACAGGCTGTGTTCACTGTCTGAAAATTCACTAAGCGATGCACTTTGGGTTAAGTGTGCTATACTTTAATAAAAGTGACACTTTAAAACGCGTTAAAGGAGGAAGAGTGCCTTGGAAGCTCCGGGGATGTAGCACAGAGTCAGCCTTGACGGCGCTTCGGGGACCAAGCACCCCTGTCCTGCCCCAGCATCTAACTGGTCACTGCTTCTCTCTCGAAGTGTCCCCTGGGCCGTCCGAGGACACCAGCTTCTCTGAAAACGCATTCTCTTCGGCGCCTTCAGCCACATTCTGCACAGATGTGTTTTGTTTTGCTTTGCTTTCTAAATTTTTTTAAAGCTTATTTTATTTATTTTGAGAGAGAGAGAGAGAGAGAGCGAGCAGGGGAGGGGCAGAGAGAGGGAGAGAGGATCCCAAGCAGACTCTGCACTGCCAGTGCAGAGCCCGATGCGGGGCTCAAACCAGGAACCGAGAGATCATGACCTGAGCCAAAATCAGGAGTCGGACACTCAACCAACAGAGCCCCCCAGGCGCCCCTTGCTTTGATTTTTAAGAGAACAGAGTGTCTCTTTGTGAACGTTTCCTACATGGATACAAGGGGGGGGACGACGCTGTGCCCTGAGGAGGGCAGAGGCCGCTGGGTACGGACCCCTCCGCTCTCGGGGAGGAAGCGGCCCAGGAGACCTCCGCTCGCCCCCTGGTTGGGCTCATTCTGGCAAAAATCCAGGCCTGGTTCAACAAAACACAAAAGTCCCCGGGACCGTCATTTGTTAGGCACACCCCTCACGAGAGCCCCAAACATGAAGAATTAGCTCATTTCTCCTTATTCTGTGGCTACAAGTCGGCATAAGCAGATTGAGTGACTTTATTCCTGACATTCAGGGTTCGTTCGTTTGTTTTTCCAGAAGTGGTGCGTTCACAAAACACATAAATACTTCCCTTAGATGAATCTAAGTTAGGACATAATTAGGGTTGTCATAGTTAAAAAAAACTACCCACCAACCCAAATTATATATGTAACAACCTGTGGCCTTGATTATATATTAGTTTAAAATACAAGATAAATTTATATAATATTATAACTGAACACATCGGCAAACATGCAGAACTGCTCCAAACAAAACTCTCATGTTTAGCAACGTTTATTTTATTTTAATTAAAAAAATTTTTTTGAAAGACAGAGAGAGCGCGAGCAAGAGAGGGTCAGAGAGAGAGGGAGACACAGAATCTGAAGACAGGCTATCGGCTCTGAGCGAGCTGTCAGCACAGAGCCCGACGCGGGGCTCGAACCCACGAACCGTGAGATCATGACCTGAGCCAAAGTTGGACGCTCAACTGACTGAGCCACCCAAGTGCCCCATAGTAATGTTCATTTTTAGAAGCGAAAGCACCTGACCATTTTACTACAATTCCAACATTAGTTCTACTTGGTTGCGGTAAGATGTCATTCCGTTTGACTGTTCTCATTTTGTTTTATCATTTCACTATTCTTCCAAATGGATTTTACTATAGGAAGAAGTTAGGAAATTTCAAAGAAAATTTGTATTTAAAGTAACACAAAACTAATTTTTTTTAATTTAAATTTGTGGCTTCCTGATGAACATAAAAAAGGAAGTATGGGATAGTCATGCATCCTAGCAATCTGTGTCTGTTAATTAAGGGAACAAATTTTCAGACACTCCTCTGTCAACAAACATGTGGGCAACACACTTTCTACCTTTGGTAGTTAGAACCTTGCTTTCCCCTTTCTTCAACTTTTCTTACCCTTAGTGTTCACATATTCCATCTCCTTTGGTTACCTTTATTAAACTCGTTGTCAGGAAAGCTTGAGATGCTCGTTTATACTAGAGTGTCAAAGGTTGATATCTTTTGTAAGCATGATCTCACTTCAAGACACTGCATTTTACCAGGAATCAGTAGCTGAAGTCAAAGGAAGTTCACGAAGGGTAAGATGGAGGGTAGAAAGTTTACCTGGACCACAGCCTTCTGAAGTCCACCCCGGAGACATTCATGGTGGACCTAAGTGCCTGGCTGGTCTGTCTGGCTAGCACATGGACACTTTCCCTGGGGCACTTGGCAGGTAGTCAGATACGCTCACAAGGGTGTGCCCGGCGGCTCTGGGAGCAGCTTCCATTTCCCAAACACTTTCCAAAGCTTTGAGTTCCGGGGATTCGTGTTGAGAGTGCTTACTGCCTTTCTGGAGCCTCCGCTTCTCGACGAACACCAGGTGGGCGGCTGTGTGTCTGTTCATGGCCATGACCGACGCAGCCATGCAGAGGGCGAAGGAGCCCCACGCAAGGCTGTCAACAAAAGGCACAGTTAGGCAAGAGCGTGGGGCTGGGCTCCAGGGTTTCCGGCCGGAGGTCAGTCTGATGAAAACCCAGCTCTGAATTCCACCAAACCTGGACCTGGACTTTGGCTCACAAGTTTCAGACACCAGCCAGTAGTGTTCAGAGAACAGATTTCAGGGTCATTGTGGCCGGTTTGCCCTGCGGCTTTGCGCTGGTCTCTTAGGAACTGTGCACCCTTGAGCTGATGACTTTACCTCTCTGTTTCAGTTACCTCATCTGCAAAACTTGACCAACAGTAACACTGCACACAGAATATAGAAGTGCTACTTTTTTGTTATTATGGTTGTGCGTGGCTCTAACCTAGAACACCAGCACTGGGTGTTGTTACTTTAAAACATTTTTTAAAAATGTTTATTTATTTTTGAGTGACAGAGAGAGACAGGGTGCAAGTGAGGGAGGGGCAGAGAGAGAGGGAGAGACAGAATCCGAAGCAGGCTCCAGGCTCTGAGCTGTCAGCACAGAGCCCGACGCAGGGCTCGAACCCATGAACTGTGAGATCATGACCTGAGCTGAAGTTGGAAGCTCAACTGACTGAGCCCCCCAGGCGCCCCTGTATGATAGGACATGGCTGAGACTCTGTGAGGGACAGAACTTATCTGTCCATTAGAAACAGGGGCAGGTCTCCCATCATGGAAGAATTTATTAGGCAGTATTATTTATAACCCAGGACTTTTTCCTGGGCCATGTTTAAGAATGGAATAAACATCAGCATCCCCATTTCTTGAGGACTTGACTCTGTGCCAAGGAGTTTACAAACATCGTCTTTTTGGATGCCTATGGACACAGGAGACGGGCTCATCACTTTCCGGACGAGAGAGCTGGGCTACAGAACGGTTAAGAAGTAATCCAAAGTCAGATAGGGGAGCAATGGCCAAGGTCGGCAGTCCTGCAAGAGCTGGGTGCAGCCTTCCCCTCCGCCAGGGCTTGGGCACCGTGGCCAGCGACTCACCAGTACGACCAGCCGTAGTCCCACGCCTGAGGCTTCCAGTCCTCTGGACCCAGGTTCACGGCGATTTGGAAGATGGTCGTGTACATCATGTGGGCCACCATGCCGAGGAGCCCTGCACGAGGGGAGCTCCGTGAGACACGGGCGGGCATGGGGTGTCCGACTTCGGCTGAGTGGACAGGGAAACCCAGCAGCGTCCTCTGCGAGCCCTTCCAAGGGGCTTTCGCGTCTCATGTTCACGCTAGTTCCTTGCTGTGATGAATGCGCACGGCGTGCGTTCCTCTGACATGTCCTTCCTCCCACGGCCACCCTCCCAGGGCCAGGCCCCTCGTTCCTGTGCCCGGAGCACCGATGTGCCCCTCTCTCATTCCCGGCCCAGAGGAGGGGCCCTTGAGCCACATTTGGCCTGAAGCCACACTCTCCATGCTCTGTTCTGTTATTTCTTTCATGTGGACGGTTTGCTAACTCCGGGGTACTCTCGGTAAAAATCTGAGTCCCGGGGACGAGCCTGGGCGGCCCCGTCGGTGAAGCATCCGACTCTTGATTTCGGCTCAGGTCATGATCTCACAGTTTGTGAGTTCGAGTTCCGCACTGGGCTCTGTGCTGACGCTGTGGATCCTGCCTGGGACTCTCTCTCTCTCTCTCTCTCTCTCTCTCTCTCTCTCTGCTCCTCTCCTGCTTGAGCTCTTTCTCTCTCTCTCAAAATAAATAAATAATCATTGAAAAAAACCCCAAGAAACCTGTCTTGAATTTTATTTTTAAATGCTAACTGTTTCATTGTTTTGTCTTTCTTTTTCAGGGACTCTAATTACACGTGTGTTTTAGTTGGATAGATGTACAGCAAGCAGTGGCCAGTAGGGGTCAGCGTCAGGGCCCAAACAGAAATGAGTTTTCATTGGTGGGGGCAGTTATTTATATACTACTGGGACCATCTAAAGTCTTGTGATGTAAATCCTCAGTCTACCTGACGCTGTGCTCGCCGCACTTGAAAGGGGACAGACGTCCAGAAAGAGGCTTAGTCGTGACCGTGGCGGGGGGAGCGCTAAGGGTGCCTGGACTTGGGGAGGAGTTTCCAAGAGTCCATGGCCTGCCTCTTTGTTATGAAGATCCAGAAATTGGATTTGGCCACCCTGTTCTCTGATGAGAAGGCTTGGGAAAGACACCGGATACATATCAAGCAGAGAAGTGGGCTCCCGGCTGGACTGAAGCCCTATCCATGGGGCTTAGAGTATCGGGACAGAGAGACGGAGGAAGCATCTGTTGGGGGTCCCTTTCTTGATGTAAAGGCCACTCAGGAGACCAAATGAAGCTGCTCTAAATGTTGCCGGGAGGATACAGAAGTAAAACCCCCACCCTATGTTTTTATTTATTTATTTATTTATTTTTGAGAGAGAGAGAGAGGCAGCGTGAGCAGGGGAGGGTCAGAGAGAGAGGGAGACACAGAATGTGAAGGAGGCTCCAGGCTCTGAGCTAGCTGTCAGCACAGAGCCCGACGCGGGGCTCGAACCCATGAACTGTGAGATCATGACCTGAGCAGAAGCCGGATGCTTAACCGACTGAGCCCCCCAGGTGCCCAAGACCCCCACCCTAAAAAGGGAGCTTTTTATTCTTCTACGTACATTGAACTTGAATAACGATTTTCAGCAGGCAAGCACTTCTTGCATTCTTCTTACATACTATATGCATGTACTGAGTGAACACTATAGCCTTTTGAGACAGCTGGCTCAGAGAGGTTGAGTAACTTGCCTGGGGTCACACAGCATTCACATAGCAGAGATCTGACACCCAGGTAGGATTTCTAAATTAGGCAATTTCTGTTCTCAGGGCCAGTGCCTGTCTTCCCCAGGGCTGTGGTGAAGACCCAGTGACACCTTTTCTTTTCCGTCCCCTTTCTGTTCACCCAGCAGCCAAAGCGTCACTGCTCCCCCCCTCCCGGCCCCCGCCCCTCCAGTGGCTTCTCCGGTGGACCAGGCAGCTGGCCTGCTGAAGGGGCCATCGGCAGAGCAGGGCCAGCCTGCGCCTTGGCCGTGGGGACGGCCAGCCTGGAGCCTTGGCCTTCCCTCGGGGCAGGCTGCGGGCACTCCCCCGTTCGCCGCCCGGACAAGTACCTGCCAGCACCATGAGGACGGCCACGCAGGCGTCCAGCTGGAGGCCGTGGAGGCCAGGGCTCCGGCGACGCGCTCCGGACCCCAGGAGGACGGCACTCGTCAACGTCAGAAGGATGTTCAGGATCTCGGCCCCGATGGACAACTGCAGCAGACCTGCAAAATGTGAGGGTGACAGAGAGGCCGAGACCCGTGGTGTCGAACCCTTTGATTTCCCTCACTTCTAAGACGCAGAGACGGGGGTCAGTCAGGTCAGCGTCCGGCTCTTGATTTCGGCTCAGCTCATGATCTCACAGTTCGTGAGTTTGAGCCCCGCATCGGGCTCCGCGCTCCTCTTTCAAAGAGAGGGCCTTGGGGTTGAAAAAGGAGCATGTGAATATTGTCCTTCGGGGCCCCTGGGGGGCTCAGTCAGTAAAGCGTCCGACTTCGGCTCAGGTCATGATCTCGAGGTCTGTGGGTTCGAGCCCCACGTCAGGCTCTGTGCTGACAGCCTGGAGCCTGGAGCCTGCTTCGGATTCTGTGTCTCCCTCTCTCTCTGCGCCTCCACCAGTCACACTCTGTCTCTCTCTCTCTCTCAAAACTAAATAAACATTAAACATATTTAAAAGAAAAGATTGTCCTTTGCTGGGAGGGGGAAAAGAAATCAAAACAGCAGCAACAAAGCAGGAGTCTGATGTGAGGACAGGAGAGATGCTGGGGGTCGGAGGTCTCTATTCCCCAGTTCAGGAGTTTAAACGTTGTCTAGATTCGACCAGAAGACTTTACTTTGGTCTTTTTATTTATTTATTTTTAATTTTTTAATATTTATTTATTATTGAGACAGAAACAGAGCATGAGCGAGGGAGGGGCAGAGAGAGAAGGAGACACAGAATCCAAAGCAGGCTCCAGGCTCTGAGCTGTCAGCACAGAGACCGACGCAGGGCTCGAACCCACAAACCCGTGAGATCCTGACCTGAGCCGAAGTCAGACGTTTAACCGGCTGAGCCACCCAGGCGCCCCTGCGTTGGTCTTTTTAAAGAAGACACCAAACTTAAGGAAGAAGGCAGAGGTGCTGGGTGCTTAGGAGCCCTGGTTAGAGGTCCCAAGACCTTACTTGTATCCGTGTGGGCCACCTCTTTGCCCTCCGGAGGGCATCCTGCCTCCGTCTACAAGGACCTGCGTGGCAGGTGGAGGTAAAGAGACGAGGGAGGAGGGAAGGAAGCTAATGTCTGTGAGCCGAGTACGGGGCCCCGGCAGCGAGTGAAACAGGCGGAGATCCACGCCTCCACAAAGCGCACCCTCCCTCGGGGGACACAGACCACGGAAGCCATCATGGACTTGACGAGAGGCACGAGGAAGACGAAGTGTGGAGGTGGTGGTTTCCAGGAGCCCATCTCTTCCCAGCCCTGCGTCCAGCAGGGGCCACGGGGGGCGGTATACGTACCCTGGGACGCAGTAAACACTGCCGGTCAGGGCTGCCCACCCTCCCCACCCGCATAGTTAGTGGTTCCACATTTTCCAGCGCCCCCGACTACAGGGCACGTGCGGTGTGGTTCTAGCGTTCGGACTTGACTTTGTGGAAACACCATAAGGACCTCCCTCGTGTCTTCCCCCACTCCCGACATGAACAGTAAGAGTGACCCGTGCCGTGAGCGCGCCGGTGGACAGGACGTGAGTATTTACCGTGTTCTTCGGCTGGTATGACACTCTGGAAACTTCTACATTTTTCACCTAAAACACGAAGAGAATATACTCATGAGTAGGAGTAATCATGTTTCTAGCACCTTCTAGGGACAGACAGTCTATCCTCGATCATTGTAATTGAGAGAGAGAGCCTGAGTCGCCCCTGGCCAACCTGGCAAATACACGTGGAATGAACTAGGGATGCATTTGTCCATTTAAGCCCCTGCGGTTTGGGGGTTGTTTGTCACTGAGGCATAATCCAACCTGTCTGGGCTGATTGTGGGACACGGGGTTCTCACCTTCCCAAACAGCATCGTTATGGGATGATGAGCCTCGGATAGTTTGGCTCCAGTTAGAGGGGAAGGAACAAAGTTTGTAATGCGTAAAATTTTTTTTTAATGTTTATTTATTTTGGGGAGGCGAGGGGCAGAGACAGAGGGAGACACAGAATCCCAAGCAGGCTCCAGGCTCCGAGCTGTCAGCACAGAGTCCGACGCAGGGCTCGAACTCACAAACTACGAGATCATGCCCTGAGCCGAAGTTGAATGCTCACTGACTGAGCCCCCCAGGCACCCCTGTAATGGTTTTTGAAAACGAATGAGGGCAGACTCAGCTGTCACCGAGTGGGCCGGCTGCTTGCATCCCATCACGCTTTCTGGGGCGTGAAGGACGGGGGAATTACTGGTGTGTGTGTGCACTGGAGACTCGTGTGCACCCCCTGGGCTTATTTCGTGCCCCCATCAGGGCTGGTAGGAGTGAAAACAGGGCCAGGCGGGGCACAGATCACTGACTCTCCAAAGGAATGGCTTTCTCAGCCCTAAACCAGGCTCAGCGGTCCCCGCCTTAGCCTCGCTTTGAGGATTCAATGAAATAATCGACAGGGAAGCCACCCTCAGTTACGACTCACTAAAATCTCGCTGAGACAAAATGGGTTGTCCTGGGGACTCTTTGCATGTGCTGTAGCACACGGTATTAATTATAGCACACTGTGAGCGTCCTGAGGGCCAGGGTCACGTCACCTGCCTTTCCTGGAAGTTTTCAGGACAGAGTAAGCCTGGGGGAGCATCTTTAGATCACGGAAATCATTTCCTTTTTGTGGGAGAGAAAACCCCAGGTAACTTCCCTACTCAAGAAACTGCTGTGGCTCCCTTTTCCTCCAGCACTGAGTCCGGTTCTTCTTCCTTCATGACCTTGCTTCCTCAAAGCACAGCCCATCCTTTCGCTTCACCTCCTACGGCGTCAGGCTCACTGGGGGAAGGGCCGTGCTCACAAACAGGTCATGGCGGCCCACGTCTACATGCCATCGACTTTCAGATTTGCCGCCAGACGCCGAGCGCCCTGGCAGCTCCTTGCTTCTCGCGTCCTCCCTGCGCCTCCGCTGGGCTCTGGGAAGACGGAGCAAAGGCCGGGTTTAGGATACAGCCGTCTGGTCGTGCTGCCCTGATGGGATTCCTCGGGTCACATGGCCCGAGGGAGGGCATGACACGGCCTGGGGAGAGGACGGCAGCACTGGGGACCCATCTGCCAGTCCACAGCCATGTGGCCGCTTCAGCTTTTTAATGAAGTCCACTCTGGATGGCTGCAACCGTTTTCCTGAAGATTCTCTGATTCGGGCAGTGGGAAGGTCAGTCGAGGCAGGAAAAACTCGGCCAACTTCTCTCGGTTCTACCAAGGAAGTCCCCGGGGCACTGGGGACATCTCTACACTCCTGCGAGGCTCTCAGAGCGCCCTCTGGGCTGGCGAGCTCTACATCACATAAGTCACTGAGCCCTCACCATGGGCCAGTGAGTGAGGCCAGCAGGGGGTGTCATGTAAATCCTCAAGGCCCGGCCTCTGTGCCTGGTTCTGCCATCCAGTAACCGGATGACGTTTCCTGCCCCCTCTGAACCTCGGTCTCTTCATCTGTGAAATGGGTGTGATGAAAGTCGAGTGATGACAACGTTGTGGAACTATTCTGTGAACTGTCTCATGGGTTTTTTTTTTTTTTTTTGAGTGTTTTGTTACCGATAAAGGCAAGTGCAGATAGCCGCATTTTACAGATCTGGACTGGAAACCCGGCGCAAACGGGTCGGTAGAGCCGGGAATCGCAACACCGGAGACCCAGTACCTATATGCACATCACCCACCTGAGGTCTTTCTCGACAATGCACGGAGGACGAATTGCCCCTCTTGCCATCCTTGGAGGGCTGCCCTTCCTCACAGGAATGAAGAGGAGCCCAGGTCAGAGCCAGCGGAGGGCAAAACAGAAAGCGGAGGCCAGCCAAGGAGCTCAGGAGAATTCACAATAGCTTAGAAGGCTGAGGTCAGCCCAGGCAAGAAGTTAGGCCGTCGTGACCCCGTGATTAATCTGAATCCCCAGAAATGGTGTTCCTTTTGCATGAGGCCAGCGGGATTAACGGGAAAAGTCTTCATAAATCCCATGAAGCCAGGGAGGTGGGTGTTAACAGAGCTCGGGCGGCAGTTTCGCCGGCCAAGCAGCGCAACAGGCCAGCTTGGGGACTGCTGGCCCGGACCCGGCGCTGAGCTCTGGGGTCCCATCCGCTTGTTCTCCACCCCCACCCCCTGGGCCATGCCCAGGCCCCTTCTGTGCTTGACCTTTTGGGGTTCAGCGCCACAGCAAAGAATTGGAAACTGACACATCTTGTTGACTCACTGATTGGGCGCTTTCCTCTCAAATCTCCATTTTGGAGGTGGAATCAGAATGCTTTCAAAGGCAGTTTAGACAGAGGCGCCCAGGGGACTCTTCGGTTGAGCCTCTCCGGCTTAGGTCACGATCTCCCAGTCTGTGGGTTCGAGCCCCGCATTGGTCTGTGTGCTGACAGCTCAGAGCTTGGAGCTGCTTCGGAGTCTGTGTCTCCCTCTCTTTCTCTCCCTCCCCTGCTCACGCTCTGTCTCTGTCTCTCAATAATAAAGACACATTTAAAAAAAAATTTAAAAGCACTTGGGGCAATTGGAAGAGGAACAGGAGAAGTGGTTTGTGCAGAAGATGTCTTAGAATCACGCTCCGGGTAAGGGCTGCCCTGGAGGGACGGCTCTTGCAGGGACAGAGATAAAGCTGATTCCGGAGGAAAAGATCCAGGGAGGCCTCGGGGGACCTCAGAGCTGGGGGAGGGGTTGGTCTTCCCGAGGCCCCTTTGCTGGGCTTCCCCAGATCGAGGTGCACCCTCCCCAGGATGGAGCCCTTACCGTCAGGTGTCCTGAGCCCCCCTTGTCTCCCGGACGCTCCCTTTGAGCAGTTTGGGTGCCCTCCCATTCACCTTTGGCTGGAATCCTTTTCTTTCTTTCTTTCTTTTAATGTGTATTTATTTTTGAGAGAGAGCGTGTATGCGTGAGTAGGGGAGTAATCCTTTTCTGTAGCACGAATCTCCCAGACACTTGTGATAAATGCGACTTAGTAGCAGATGTTTGTGGAGACTAATCTTCACCCAGGGGCCCAGGCTATATCTGCAGCTGACGTGTTCTCCTGGGCCTTGATCACCCTCTGTCTGTCTGTCTGTCTCTCAAAAATAAACAAACATTAAAAAATTTCAAAAAAAGACTTCTATACAGAATGTTCCTCTGGACAGGCTCTTTTCTATGATCAACTAATTTTGGGAAACACTGGGCTATGCAATAAACAGAAAACAGTTTTCTTTTTTGTGGGACTGAAAAGTTTGAATATGTGAGTGTGTGTTGTCAATTTCCAAGAAGAAAATGGAACAGGCAACTTTTGCAATTTTTTTTGAGAATTGAAGCTCTTTTTCTTTAACTTTGCAAAGAGCATCTCAGAAGGGATCTCTGGTGGGGGTAGGGTGCTAATCTTTGAGAAAACCCAGCAAGGCACTTGCCAAAAACACCTCTTTCTGGTTTGACATCAAGTGTATAAGATGCACATAAATCAGAAAGGGGTCAAGAATTACACTCTCTATCTCTACTTGGCTTTGTCCATGAACCACTGAGAACATCACACTCCTTAGAATTCAGCCTGTGTTCCTGACAATGTATTTAAAACCTTGTGGTGGTGTCATCCATGAGAAGGCAGTGTGTGTGCGTGTGTGTGCGTGTGTGTGTGCGTGTGTGTGTGTGTGTGTGTGTGTGTGTGTGTGTGTAGGAAACGCTCCCTGGGTTGGTAGACGCGTCAAGGAGATTCTGGGTCTCTAGAGGAAGAAGCACAAACGGTCTTCTCAAGGCCCCATAACTCTGCGTCGGCCTCTGGTTTAGGTGGAGAAGACCCCCTCCTCCCACCTGGGTCACAGGCTTTTATCAGAAAGCTCAGGGACAGTTGACATCATCTACCCATATAGTGTTTGCGTGAGTCTGTCAGGCATGCGCCATATGCAGGGCCTCCCTGAAGCCTGTGCCTTTGACATCATTTAAGAGATGTGGCCTTTCCACCCTTCCGTCAAGCCCAGCCCCTGCAGAGTCTTTTCTCCAAACTCCCTGGTCCCTGGCGAAGCAGCTCCCAAGCCTCTAACTTCCATTATAACTCCTGCCTTCAGTTTCAGGGTCCGCCGTGGCCCAACCTCTTCTGATGTTATAAACAGCAATGCTCTCATTTTGTTCAGTTAGGTGATTTGTTCTAGGGAACACTGTCTTGCCCAGTTCCTTGTCCTGGGAGTGACGGTGACCTCGTGTTGTAGGGCAGGAGAAGTTGCCGTAGGTGACATTGAAAAGCCATGTTGAGTTAAGTTCTTCCGTAACGTGGCTCTCCTTTCCACTCTGCCTTGGGTTCTAATGCAGACGCCTGGGCTGTTCTGCCTCAGACACTCTGGCCTGTCTGCCTGGAATATCCTAACATCCATCTGTTAAGATTACAGTCCAGTGGCCGCCTCCTTTATGAAGCCTTCGCCATGCCCGGAGCTGTGGATAACCTCTTCCTCCTTTCTATTCCGATATCATCTGTAAATCGTTGTGATAATCATGGTCACATGTTTCCTTGCTTTAGTTTCACCTCGATCCTCACCACTGAGGTCCACTCACCTTCGTATCCCTCCATTCCCCTCATCCTGAGCTTGACAAGGCAATGGCTTTTAGCGAATTTGTTCCATGTTGCACATTCATGAATGCTCTTTCCAGAGGGCTTTGCTGTACCCCGGGCCATGTTTCTCTAACTCTGGTGTGTGTCTTAATCATCAGGGAAGCTTACTAGAGATACAGATAACACCAGATAGAAAAGAGAGATTAGGGGAATAAAAAAGACAATACTATGAGGATGGGAAAAGAAAAGGCAATTGGGAACTCCAGGAAAAGCAAAGGGCTGTACAAGTAAGTTAATGTAATGATAGCACCTGCTTACTTCTGTGACAAACAATATTTATACAGTCTAAATAATTATTGGTTTATTGATTTATAGAAAACAGCTATATAAGTATATTAGGAACATGGCAGAACAGACATGGGATGTGGTAGTATGAGAGATTTATTCTTATCTATCATGATAGGAAGTCAGTAAATCATGTCTAATGTGAAGACAGCATATGGTTTTGAAACACGGAGGCAAATACCAGAAGAAATGACTAAGCCCAAAGTGGTTTCCCTGAGGGGTGGGACCAGGTTATAGAGCAGGAAGGCAGCAGAGGACTTCTGGTTCCTCTTACAAGTGTTTTTAAATGATTTGATCTCTGATCTATGTATAGATATTACCTTAGTTATATGTGTGTGTGTGTGTGTGTGTGTGTGTGTGTGTTTAAAGGACTGTAGATATCTAGACCCCATTTACACTGATTGAATCAGAATCTCCTGCACCGGGCACCTGGACTTGCATTCACTTCTGGGGCAATGGTCATGCACAGCAAACATTTGCTAGCTGGAGTGATGCTTATCTGCAGCTACGGACATAGAAGTAGGCAGACCGCACACGGGGCTTGGAAGGGGAGTGGAAGTTCCCAAGCAACCTGCTTATGGGTTTGGTAACCATATGTTCCAAACTGAGGATCTGAGCCTGCCTTCAGGGCCCTCTAGAACGCAGGGTCATGAGCCTCCTGGTCTGTGGGGGTGGAGGAGGATGACTTACAGGAAGATAGCTAATGGCTGCACCTCCCACAGGAGGGGGCAGAAGGCCCTTCCGGTAGCTTTAGCTCTAGGGACTGCTGCCTCGTGCGCACCACACTGAAAGCAAAGGCCATACGTACGGACGGGGACACCTGGAAGAGTGAGACTAGGCACTGCCCCTTGGTGGCCCCCACTGGGGGAGGGTGGAGAGGAGGAAGCAGCATATGAGAGTGTTTACATTTGGGGACTTTTACTTAGACCTCAGGAGGACACCACTAATGCTATAACGATGGGAAAAGGCAATTAGAAATCCAGGGAAAACAAAAAGCTGTCAAGAAATTTAATGTGAGGGGCGCCTGGGTGGCTCAGTCAGTTGAGCGTCCGGCTTCGGCTCAGGTCATGATCTCACGGTTCGTGGGTTCGAGCTCCACGTCGGGCTCTGTGCTGACAGCTCAGAGCCTGGAGCCTGTCTTCAGATTCTGTGTCTCCCTCTCTCTCTGACCCTCCCCTGCTCACGCTCTCCCTGTCTCTCAAAAATAAATAAAGAACATAAAAAAGTTTAAAAAAAAGAAATTTAATGTGTTAAGCCTGAGGTCTACAGAGAAATGGGGGCACCCTCTCTTTCCATCTTGAGGGGTGTGCTTTCCTACCAAGAAGGACAGAGCATTGTGGCCCCAGCATGGGCTTGGTCTGCACCCAGACTGTCTGACGCTGTAGAGTTCAGCCCCCCCCTTTCTTAGCTCCTCAGGATGTAAAACAAAAAAAAATTTTTTTCTGAAATAGGTGCTCCAAATATCAACCGTTCCCTTCCATTTTCTCACTTGTCTTCCTCCCCCATTTCTCTTGCCAACCCACAGAAGTTCAAAAGATATGGAATAGGGGCTGAGTAATATGGCAAAAGCAGGGTTGGGCCCACCACCCATATGACCTGAACTCTGAGCCTCAGTTTCTCTACCTACTTTGCAGGGTTAGTGCAAGAATTTCCAGAGCTTCTTACTTCTGGGGCGCCTGGGCGGCTCAATCAGTTGAGCGTCTGACTTTGGCTCAGGTCATGATCTCACGGCTCGTGGGTTCAAGCCCCACGTCGGACTCTGTGCTGACAGCTAGCTCAGAGCCTGGAGCCTGCTTCAGATTCTGTGTCTCCCTCCCTGTCTGACCCTCCCCTGCTCACGCTGTCTCTCTCTTTCTCTCAAAAATAAATAAAACATTAAAAAAAAAAAAGAATTCTTACTTCTGGAAGGCACCCTCCCCCCCGCCAGAGGGAGATTTCCTTCCCGCCTATGATAACAGTCAATTTTCCAAGAGAACCTGCCATTTCTTTATTTTTTAATTTAAAATTTTTACTTTTAAGTTTATTTCTTTATTTTGAGAGAGAGAGAGACAGACATACAGTGCAAGGGGGCAGACAGAGAGATTCCCAAGAAGTCTCCACAGTGTCAGCATGGAGCACGATGCGGGGCTCGAACCCACGCACCGTGACCCGAGCGAAATCAAGAGTCGGACACTTAACTGACAGAGCCCTCCAGGGGCCCCGAGAACCTGTGGTTTCCAGCGCAAAGACGCTTCCAAATGCCCCGCCCCAGGCACTGTTGCAAGGCAGGGAACCCAATCACTGGCTCTTCGGAATAACTCCTGCTCACAGGTGCCACTGTCATTCCTACTTCACAGATGAGAAAGCGGAGGCTCGGAGAGGTGAGGAAGTTTGCCCGAGGACACGGAGGCGGCCAGCGGCAGAGCTGGGATTCAAACCCCAGCGGCCTGGTTCCCAGCCCCCTGCACCTACCATGCCCGTCCCCTGCACCTGCTGCTCTGCCCTCCACACCTGCCGCCCCGCCCCCCCCGCACCTGCGGTCCCGCCCCCTGCACCTGCCGCCCCGCCCTCGGCACCTGCCGCCCCACCCCTGAACCTGCGGCCGCGCTCACCTGAGCCGCTGAGGCTCTCCTCACAGGACTGCCAGAGCCCCACGTGGAGCCGGTTCCGGAAGAACATGTCGTCCCCGGTCTCCCAAAAGTACTGGACGGCCTGGCTCTCGTTGTGGTGGTCCCCGCTGAGATGAATGCACGGCAGTCCTCCCGGATGGTCCTGGCACAGCGGCTTTAGCACCTTGCGGGTCCCCTCGCACCAGTGGCTGCTGCACAGGGCGGCGAGGGCGAAGGCCAGGGCGAGGCAGACGGGAAGGAGGGTGTGCACCTGCTGTCGCCCGGTGCCGTCCATGGCTGGAGGAGGTGTGCGGCGTCGGGATGAGCAGCGGGTGCCCTCCCCGCCTCCGCGTGCCACCCGCCCCCCTCAGCCCGGCCATCTGGCACCCTCATGGGCTTCTCTCCCGTCCCCGGGGGCGCCCCCGGCACGTGGCATCCATGTGTGCCCCTGTGGCCAGAGAAGCCGCCGGAGAAAGAAAGCACAGAGCCGACGTGTTCCCATCAGCGGGTTGGCTCCTCAACCCTCCCCAGGGTGTGGGCGGGCGGGAGGACGCTGGCTCTCTGTTTTTGTCTTTTTAAACTCGGAGTAGAATATGCAGAAGATAAAATTTACCATGGTGACCATGTTTTACTGTCCTCCTGCTGTGCACCCCGTCTCTAGACCTCTTCATATTGGACGCAGGAGCTCGGCCCCCAGCCAACAGGGACTCCCTGTCCCTGCCCCCAGCCCAGGCACCTGCCACTCCACTTTCTCTCTCTCTCTCTCCAAACCAAGACACTCCCGGGACCTCACACGGGTGGAGTCACATAGTCTCGTCTCTTCGTGATTCGTTTCTTTCCCTCAGTGCAAAGTCCTCAAGGCTCACCTGTGTCATAGCAGGTGTCAGAATTTCCTTCCTTTTTGATACTTATTTTTTAAGTTGCCTTTTTATTTATTTTGAGAGATAGCGAATGGGGGAGGGGCAAAGAGAGAGAGGGAGACAGAATCCCAAGCAGGTTTCAAGCTGTCGGTGCAGAGCCCAGCATGGGGCTTGAACTCATGAACCGAGAGATCATGATTTGCGCTGAGATCAAGAGTCGGACACTCAACTGACTGAGCCACCTGGGTCCCTTAGTTTTTGTTTTTTTTTTAAGTCATCTCTAGGGGTGCTTGAGTGGCTCAGTCAGCTTCGGCTCAGGTCATGATCTCATGTTCGTGGGTTCGAGCCCTGTGTTGGGCTCTGTCCTGACAGCTCAGAGCCTGGAGCCTGCTTCAGATTCTGTATATTCCTCTCTCTCTAACCCTCCCCTGTTCATGCTGTCTCTCAAAAAGAAATAAAAAACGTTAAAAAAAATAGTAAAAATAAAGTCATCTCCACAGCAAACGTAGGGCTCAAACTCACAACCCCAAGATCAAAAGTCGCACGCTCCACTGACTGAGCCCCCCAGGGACCCCCAGAACTTCCTTCCCTCCTAAGGCCCGGACACCCCCTGGCATGGATGGCCCACGTTGTGTCTGTGCGTCCGTCAGTGGGCACGCACGTTGCTTCCGCACTCCGGCTTTATGGAGGATGTTGGCCCTTGATGAAGAGCAGGGGTGTTGGGGCAGGTGTCTGGGTGAGTATCGACAACCCCCTCCCCTTGCCTTTTGCATCGATCGGCGTACTCAGGGTCAGGTTCCAGAAATGCAGGATCCCACAGCCCGCACAGCCTGCTCCCCGCCCAGCCGGACAGAGCCAGGGCCTGCTTCGGGGACGGAGGGACCCGAGGTGCAGGCAGGATGCTGTGCAACCTCGGTGCTGTGCAGAGCAGGGCTGCCCGTGCCGGGGGGACTCTCGGGGAGTGGTGACAGGCGGAGGACACTGGTGCAGGAAGGAGAGCAGGAAGAACATCACGGAAGATTCCACATGGCGTTGGAAACACGCGGTCCTAGATTGTGTGTTAACACTTTCTGAGGCCCCCGCCCCCCCCCCCAGACCTAACGGGGAACCACCGGGCTGGGCAGGCAGGGAGAAGGGCGGCGCCCTGTGGGTCACTGTCACTCTCTGCCCCCTGCTGGCGCGTCCTGTGAGCCCTGCGCTTGTGGGGTTGGCCACCCGGGTTTGGGGAAGAGGAGTTACCGCGTTATATCACTAGATGGCATCTGTCCAGCAGCGGAGAGCTCGTGCCCGGCCAGGACTCCTGTCCCTTCAGGAATAAAAGGATTTTTTTAATTAATCTTTTTTTTTTAGTTTGTTTATTTATTTTGAGAGAGAGAGAGCAGCGAAGGGACAGGGAGAGAAAGAGAGAGAGAATCTCAAGCAGTCTCTGCACCGTCACCACAGAGCCTGATGCAAGGCTCAAACCCTCGAACTGAGAGATCGTGACCTGAGCCAAAATCAAGAGTCAGACACTTAATCGACTGAGCCACCCAGGCAACACCCCCCCCAAAAAAGATGTTTTTGACAATAAGTTCAAAGAAATTAGATGGAAGATTGTTACCAAGCAGATGTTTCTTTGGCGGCACGTCGCCTGCACGATACAGGGGTTAACGTGTGCTTCCAGAATGGCTTTCCGGCCGTGACGGAAGGTGCGGAGCCATCGCTGGGCACTTGTCTCCCTCGGTCGCTTTATCCTGCTGTCCCAGAGACACCACACCGATGTCGGAGGTCATATTCTTGTTGTAGTCCATTGGGGGAGGGTCTTTGTTCATTATGAGCATTTTACTTCTAAGGTTTAAAACCTTGGCATGTGGGAATTTTAAGATTTCCAAGGATTTCTTTTCTTTTCTTTTTTTAAATGTTCATTTATTTATTTTAAGAGAGTGTGAGCAAACGCCCGAGCAGGGGAGGGGCAGAGAGAGTGGGAGACACAGAATCTGAAGCAGGCTCCAGGTTCTGAGCTGTCAGCACAGAGCTTGATGCGGGGCTTGAACCCACGAACCGTGAGATCATGGGTTGGACGTTCAACCAACTGAGCCTCCAGGTGCCCCAAGATCTGCAAGGATTTCTATTAAGTGATGTTTGCTTGTTTTCCCCAACAGCTCAGAAATCATTCACTCAGAGAAGTTGGGGACGGTGAGCTCCTCTGTTCCACCTGAATGGAGAGAAAAAAATAAGAATAAACGAAACGAAAACACAATCTTCCTGTTTCTTGCTGACCTCAGTTTCATCCAGTCGAGACCTCTTCCTGGGCCTCTGGGCTGGACTGGGAGGGGCGGGGTGAGAAGGGCAGAGCCCATCAGAGGAACCCGTCAGGGAAAAGCAATAAGACCTGGAGACCTAAGGTGAGACACAGCACCTGACCAAGTGCCGGTGGTGCGAGATTCTGGGTACCCCGACAGTCCATTTACCGCTGTGGGGCCTTGGGCAAGCGTCCTGGCCTCTCTGGACCTCATGTGCTCAGCGGTCCAGGGGGGAAATCATTACTACTGCGAGGACTAAGGAAACGGATGAAGGCTCGTGTGCATGTGCGCAAAAGTAACTGCGCAGGGAGTGCCCATGGTGTCCCCGCGCAAGGCTCTGCAAGGCGGGCCAGCGGGCAGTCAAGAGCTGGGCTTGGCTTCTCCCCACGTGATTTGGCTCGGGTGTAGACCGGCTCCAAGTCCCTGACTGGGGGCTTTGCTTCAGGACCTGGGTGAGGACCTGCTTTCTCCCTGGAAGTATTGGCATAGACAGAGGGACCCCGGGAGACCCTCCCCTCGCTGCTGGCCTCAGCCCTGCGGGGACAAACTGATGCCTTAGGAAGCGACGAGCCCTCCTCCCCAGGACACCCAGGGCACACCTGCAGCCAGCCCCCCGCCCCCCTCCTGCTGATCGCCAGCTGCAACCGGGGGTGGCCTTGGGCGCTGAGCAGGGGCTTTGAAAGCCGAGCCCACTGACTGCCTGGCTTTTCCTCGGGGCGGAAAAGTCCCAGGGAGCCCAGCTGACTCGGGGAAGGTCTGGGAAAAATCTCCCTGCCCTTAGGGTGGGGGCCGGGCGGGGGCTGAGTCGCTGCTGCTGAGAAACCCGGAGATTCGGTAGGTGGCTCTAGACCGGGTCAGACGCTTCTCCGCCCCGCGTGCGCTGGGTTTGTGCAAACAGTTCCCCCGCGCGCGCTGTGCAGAGAGGAATGCAGGAGGAGGCCGCCTGTGGGACATCTCGGACCTTTCTAGAAGCGCACCCGCACTTGTGAGGTCGCGGCAAAGAAGGGGAGGCCGGCACCGAGCGGGGCGGCGCCCCGGAGAAGGCAGCGGGGTCCCCCACCTGGAGTCCACGCGCTGCCCATGGGCACCCCTGTGGCCCGGGGGGCCAGGCGTCTCTCCGCCTCCAGGAAGCGCGCGCCCCCGGTCCTCGCCCTGCTGCTGCTGGTGTGCATCAAGCAAGTAAGAAGCGTTCTGACTGTTATTGTTACAATGATTGCTGTTGGGGCCACTCTTGTAACTTTTCCGATGGGAGACGCAGTGCGGGCTCTGGTAGGCAATTTGGAAAAAGTCATGCAGAACTGAGGCAGTCGTGATGAACCACAGTCCCCGAGTTCAGAGCATCCCTGTGCATCCTTGGGGCATGTTTTCTGCAAATCCTTGTTCTATGCACGCTTCTATGCAGCTGGAATCGCGACGTATAAAGTGTTTTGAATCCCAGTTCCCCCTTGACATCATTTGTATGAGCATTTCTCAGGGTCAGTGTGAACTCTGTCAATAACATGTAAGGGGCAACTGCGGGCTCAGTCGGTTGGGTGTCTGACTTTGGCTCAGGTTAAGATCTCAAGATTCATGGGTTCGAGCCCCGCGTCGGACTCTGTGTTGATGGCTCAGAGCCTAGAGCCTGTCTTCAGATTCTGTGTCTCCCTCTCTCTCTGCCCTTCCACTGCTCACTCTCTCTCTCTCTCAAAAATAAGCTTAAAACTTTTTTTTAAAAAATAGCATATAAACTTGTCACAGAGGCCCCTTTGTCTGCTTTGTCATTTTCTCAGGCCTGAGTATTTAGGTTGATGGACAGTGGGGGTTTTCCCCTCTCTTCTTTCCTTTCTCTTTTTCCTTCCTTCTCAGTATGAAAATATAAAATATGCACTGGTTAAGAATAAATGCATGAGATCTGAAGAAACATAAGCGCCAGCTACATATAAACCCCTATGTTCCCACCCCTCCCCCAGACCCCAGGAATCACCCTCATTCGCTTTGGGGGGCTTGTACTTTCAGACGTTTTCCTGCCATTTATTTACATAGAGTTTTTCTTTTTTAAACGTAAGATCAGACTATACATATTATCTCTCAACCTGCTTTCATCTTAACGAAATACACGCAGAGCTAACACAAGCTAACGCTTGGATTGACCGCTCACGGTGCTCTCTAGGGCCGGTGCCCAGCGTGCCCCGCGTACTAACTCATTTCATGCTGTCAGCAGCCCCGGGAGGGAGGCCCTGCTGTGACTCTCACTTGCCGATGAGAGCGCTTTTCTGTGTCAGTAAGGATGGCCGCGTGGCGTGATGTTTAAGCGCTTCAAGGTTGTCTTTTTTTTTTTTAATTTTTAATGTTTTATTTAGAGAGAGAGAGAGAGCAAGCAGGGGAGGGGCAGAAAGAACAGGAGAGACAGAATCCGAAGCAGCTCCAGGCTCCGAGCTGTCAGCACAGAGCCCGACACGGGGCTCGAACCCATGGACCAAGAAGTCATGACCTGAGCCAAAGTCGGATGCTTAACTGAGCCACCCAGGTGCCCCAAGGTTGTCCTATAATGTATGTAACCATTCTCTTGGTGGGGGGGTGGGGGGGTAGCATTCTGGTAGCTTCTTTCATTCTTATCCAGAGACAGCAGACTTTTGCCGTTTCCATTTTTACACTGGGCCTGGACGCAAAGGAGCCCCAGGCCCATTCAGCTGAGTAATGAAAGTGCCTTATGAAGGCTTCTCTTCTTCCTGGGATCCCTGGGCAGAGCTCATGCCTGTGGGTGGCCTTGGGATTCTAAATCCCTCCTCTGCCCCCATAACCTGCAGGGCCATGTCCCCGACCTTGTGAGTGTGCACCTCATCAGGCTTTCTTTGGTGCTAACCCGGGACCAGGCAGGCAGAAAACACCCACCAAATTCTCTGCCTCCGATTCCGCCCAGAGACTGCCTTCAAGCCCTCACAGACCGTGGATGGGAGCCCAGTGGAAGGTTCCATGGAATTCCTGCCGTGGGGTCAGCCTCTGGGTGGCCACCAGCGTGCTCCTGAGTGCCTGCAGGCTGCTGGGCGAGTCCGCACAGAACTCACATCCTCGCCTCAGTTTTCTGTACATGGTGTGTTAAAACTGAATACAGAGCTGTCTGGCCTCATTCTACATACGATCACTGGGCACCAATCACTGCTGGGGCACTTTGCATTTTATCATACGTTGTCTCGCTAAATCCCCATCACGAGTCTCTGACGGAAGTGTTAGTACTGAACCCATTTTACAGTTGGGGAAATTAAGGTTTGTGGGAGTTAGAGAGTTGCCTGCGATTATGCAGGTTGCGAACGCTGGAGCCACGGAGTCCGTCCGTGGCGTTTGAAGTCCTGTGCTCTTACTTCCCGAGCGTTCCTCTGGAAGCTGTGGACCCGAGGAACACATATTTATGATGGAAGCAGGGTCTCAGGCCGGCTTATGACACTGACAAAGCCGCACTTCGGCTCTATCACTTGGCATTTTCATAATCAGTACTGTCCCCCAAGTGAGCAGTGTCCCCTGTCTGCCACCCCCATCTCATTCCAGAACCTCGTCCCTCTGTCTGTCCTCCAGCATCGTCTATAACCCCGATGCCCCCCCCCACCGTGGTTCTCAGTCTTGATCCCATATTTTTCCTCCAGATGTTTACAGGACAAGGCTTTGCATAGACTTTCATGATGGATTTTGCTCACAGACGCTTACACAGCCAGGGATATAAATGACCATGGCCTGTTTTCTGGCAGGAAGTCTTCATAAAATTCACTTAATGAGAAATTCTCAGGGATAGTTTAGTTTCGAAATTCAAGCAGGTCTATCCCCCCCCCCCCCCCACCGAACTCATTTAAGTGAATTAGCCATTGCTTTGGCTTCAAAACACTTAAACTCTCTATCGAAGGCTCTTCGAGAAGCAAATCTGACTCTTTCGTGCGTTGCTGATGAGAGTGTAAAAAGGTGCATATTTTTAAATTAAAAAAGTTTGGTGAGGACAGTTTGGCAGTACATTATCAAAGCCCTTTAAAAATGTGTATACCCTATGGACCAGGAATTCCTACTGAGAGAATTTCTCCTAAGAGAATGAAGATGTGCTCGAACTTTCAGCTGAATATTTTTGGTACAACATCATTTGTATTAGCAAGCCTCTAAGCCAGTGGAAGGGTTGGTGCTGAACTGTATCACATTTATTCTTAGAGCATACGTAGTTGTTAAAATGGTGTTCTAGAAGTACGGTTCTTGAAATGGATACATAGTCAGCCTATATCTTCTGGTGAAAACACAAAACAAGATGATTTCCTTGTTGGTTACAATAAAAAGGGAAAGAAAAAGAAGAAAGTAAACGGAAGCCATGAGCACAGATAGAAGAGTCCGGAAGTAGATGGTAATTTCTGATATAAGATTATGATTCCACCTTCTCCCCTTTTGCTCTCCTGTAAGTTTTGTTTGCTTGACAGAGAGGCAGATGCCTTCTTGAGCCAAGAATACAATAAAATGTCTTTAAAGCCATCAACAGAAGGTCTTTTTTCCCTTTTTCTCTATTCCCTCTCAGCCACGTTAGTCACGGATGCAGGTTGTCTGTGAAGGGAAAGAAGAATTGAGATCAAGTAGAGTGTCCCAGTTAGAAATCATCCACTTGTGTTCTTTCCTTTCCCCCTTAGTTTGTTTGAATCGGGTTGTGACTGAACTTGGATTTGCATCTCGTGTCTTTCGTGTCTCTAGGACAAGTACTTGGGGAGGGAGTCTGAGCTTTTCCAGCTTCCCTACATTGACCAAATTCAGTGCTTTGTAGATTTCTTCTCCTTTTTCTTCTTCTCTTTCTCCTCCCCCTCCCCCTCCTTCCCTCCTCATTCTCCCTGTCCTCCCCCTCTCCTCCTCCTCTTCCTCCTTCCCCCTTCCTCTTCCTTCTCCCCCCTTCCTTCCCCTCTTTCTTCTCCTCCTCCTCTTCCTCCTTCTCCTTCTCCTTCCACTCTTAGCCATGGCCATCAGTCATGACATAGGGCAGAGGAGAGGGTGGTGTTCATCCAGGGACAGGTCGCTGCCTGACTGGTTTTATTGTCTTTTCCTGGGCCAGTTCTGGTGAGGTCCCTGAGGACATAAATAGCACTTTATCTAAGAAAGAGTCTTACTTCAGCGGCCTGCAGGATTCTGGAAGCTGACGATTTGGTTATCGACATGTTTGCTGAACTTGTGAAAAATAATATAGAGTCAGATAGGATCCCTTTAGGATGGTTTTTTTTATGTTTTTTATTATTTTTATTTTTGAGAGACAGAGAAAGACAGTGCAAGCAGGGGAGGGTCAGAGAGAGAGGGAGACACAGAATTGGAAGCAGGCTCCAGGCTCTGAGCTGTCAGGACAGAGCCCAACGCAGGGCTCGAACCCATGAACATGAGGTCATGACCTGAGCCGAAGCCGGACGCTTACCCGACTGAGCCACCTAGGCGCCCCGGGATGTTTGTTTTCTTAAACAATGTGTTAATAAGCTTCCGTCTTGACTCTTCCGCCACAGCTCAGAGACAGAAATAGTAAGAGAGACCAAAAGCTTATTGGAAACTGAAGCCCAGGGATAAATGCCAATGATTTCCTCCTCAGTATCATTATCATTATTACTTATTGGCTGATCCCATGGTTTCCAGGTCGTGGGCTAAGGTGCTTCTAGGCACCACTGTGAGCTCACAGGGCTGCTGTAAGACAGTCTAATTTTTCAAGGGAAGCCCGGCCGTATGTGACCTCTGCCAGACCCTGCAAATTACCGGCTCGAGGCAGTTCGTGGTTTCGGCATTAGATCACACGCCATTCCCTTGGATGATGTCGTGTCTCTACAAAGCTGGGAGTGTTTTACAGATGCTGTGATAAAAAGCAAGTAGGACCTAAACATTGGTATGGACATGGCAGTGTCTGATCTGATTTGGGAGTTTGTCCAATCTCTGGTAGGCACTAAATTGCTAGGATGCAAATAGTTCTTAAGTCATTTGGCCCTACCTACTAAAAGAATGGGAATGCTGCTTTTGGCTTTGAGGTGTTGTGGGGAAATGACGGAGCCATCAAGGGTGTCATGAGTGGAGAAAGTTTGGGAACCCCTAGTCTAATGAAGACTACACCAACTCTTCAAAAAGTTATCGTGTGATTCACAGAGCCCATCATGAATTCCACGGCACTGCGGGGTGGGCCATGCTGGGCAGAGGATGGAGAAGGTAGACTGGACTAATTACTCAGAAGGTGGAAACTGGCTGCCCATTGGGCTCATAAGTGGTTGGGGTTTTTGTGGGGGGTGAGGGTAAGGGTGGTGGTGGTGGCACCAGCGGTGTGTGTGTGTGTGTGTGTGTGTGTGTGTGCGTGTTTGAGTGCCTCTCGGTGGAGCTCCTCCCCAGTTTACATTGGGATTCTCCACTCCCTGTTGTTACACCTGTCTTACTCATTCTTTCAGGCTGCCTACCTGGCCCAAGACAACATTGGAGTTTGTTACCTCTTTTTATTTTAATGTTTTTTATTTATTTTTGAGAGACAGAGACAGCACGAGCAGGGGAGGGTCAGAGAAAGGGAGACACAGAATCCAAAGCAGCTCCAGGCTCTGAGCTAGCTGTCAACACAGAGCCCGACACAGGGCTCGAACCCATGAACCATGAGATCACGACTTAAGCTGAAGCCGGACGCTTAACTGACTGAGCCACCCAGGCGCCCCTGAGTTTGTTACCTCTTGTGCGAGGACACAAAGCCTCAAAGCCAAATGAACTGGGTGGACCAGGTCAGAGGTGGGGGAAGTGAGAGGCTTAGGACAGAATCTGGTGCTTAGTTGGATGAGAGGAGAGGAGGGGGAAGGAGGAGCTGAGGACAACTCCTAATTTCTGGTTCGTGATTGATGGTGCCGAAACTGAGCCACTAGGAGATGAGGCTCTTTGGAAGCAGAGGACGGTGGGATAAGAATGTCACTTGGCTTTGTATGCCAGCCAAGTATACAGTTGTCTTATCTTTAGCAGCTTCTAAGTCCTTTAGGGCAGAAGCTGTGTCTTGCTCATTAATGCACCCCATCAGTCCCCTCCTTAATGCGAAGCCTAGCACACAGCAGGTGCTCAGTAAAGATGAGTAAATTAAAGAAGAGAAAACCCCTTCAAAGCCCTTGTTTTGTTCAAACGACAAAAGCAGTGGTACAGAGACACAATTAGATGTTGTTAGACAACCTCGTGGTCTGCAAAGCCCAAAAACGTGCGTGCCGTATTTTGTGTGTGTGTGTGTGTGTGCGCACGCACACTCTCATGCACACGCTGTATTTTTAAGATTCTATGGGAGGGGATAGTTCATGTCAGAAAGAAAAATCTCCCAAGGCCTCAGCTTAGTAGCAGAGCACCTGTCTACCCAGTCTTGACTCTGGACCCATGGGCTGCTAGGTGGGATGGGGCAGATTCTTAAAATTTTTTCCCTAACACAGTATTGGGCCTCGCTTTGCATGATGTTTCTCTCTTTGAGATCCACATAACCTTAGGAACATGCAAATATTCACCTGCCAGGGTGTGGCATTCAGGATGAGCATGTTGCCTCCTCTTGAAATGTCAGACTCACTTGAAGATTTTGCGGGGGAAAAATCTTTCATATTTGTGTTAAAAAGCCAGCATGATCCGATTAGGGAGTGAATGTGAAATCTGTGTGAGCCTCTGTGAGATGAGACACGACATGCCGAAGAAGTTCTGTTTCTTGGTGCAGGCATGACGGTCACTTCCGGGGAAGGGCCGAGAGTCATGGCAAAATGAGAATGGGGCCAGCTCTGTGGCTAACTTGGGGGTCACCGTGGTGTTTTCTGCCCAGGTTACAGGATCCCTCCTTGAGGAGACAACTCGCAAGTGGGCTCAATACAAAGAGAAGTGTCTGAGAGATTTGCTCAAGGAACCTTCTGGTAAGCATGTGTATGAGCTATCTGTGGCTGGGTAACAAATAGCTCCAAAGGTTAGTGGCTCAAAGCAATCATCATCATCATTTATGATCTCCCAGTTTCTGTGGGTGAGGAGTTCAGACTGGGCACAGTGAAGATGCCTGGTTTTGCTCTATAGGATCTGAAGTTTAGCTGGGAAATTCAACGGCTGGGGGCTGGAATCATCTGAAGGCTTGTTCACACTACATATACATATCATAACTCCCAGCTGAGAGTCCATTGGCCAGAACACTTCCACACGGCCTGTCTACGCCACCTGGGCTCCTCACATCATGGTGGATGGTCTCCCAGGGCAAGGATGACCAGAGGCCATGGTGCCTTTTATGATCTAGCCTCAGAGGCTACTTCCTCCATGTTCAGTCAGGTCAGATGGTTACAAAGGCTTACCCAGGTCCAAGGGAAGGGAAGAGAGACCCCCCCCCCACTTATTATAAAAAAAGCATATGAAACAAGATATTCGTAGATGTGACTATTTAATGTCATCTGTCACACATACTCACCACCGTGGCATGGGCAAGCGCCATAGATTTACCTGGGACTCTTCTGGGTAGGTGGGTGGAAGGGGATTTTCAGTCCCCCAGCGTATTATCTGAATCTGAGTCTTTAACCTTTCTCTTATCCATGTCTACACTAGATGTAGAGAGTTCTAGCAACTATGTTAATAGTTTGAACAGTCCATGGCCTCTCTTGAACTCATGTGACTCTTTGAGTGCATCTAGACTCCTTTTTAAAAAAATCTTTGTAATGATGAAAGCTGGCGCTTCCTTTTCCTCCTGGCTGCTTTCAGATCCTCTCATTTAGGGGCCCACAAGAAGACAGGACTCATAAACTCTCTCTTCTTTTTCGGGACCCAAAGCCAGTGCCAGCCTTCAAGCCATACCCCTCTCCCTTTCAGTATTTCTTCGGCCCAGGCTGGTAGCAATCAACGCTTGATACCTGTTACAAGGACCGCCCCTCACTTGGGGGAATGCTGTTTCTGAAGTCAAAGTAGGGCAGGTCCTCTTTATTTGGAGTGATGCCGTGAGCACCTTGGCCAGGGGAGAGCTGCTTCACACGGACCATGAACTGACAGTTGGCAGCCAGGTCCGGGAGATGCCTGAGCCAGCTCATAACCTGGCTGACTTATATCTGTGGGGTCCTGATGCCAGGAACGTGGCCATTCAACCTGAGTGGCTCTTGCCACTCAGTGCTCCAGCCCCAATAGGGAGCAGATAGGAACAATGCTTGGTGCCCAGGGGTGAGGCGTTTGCAATATGGACATTTGGGATCCGGCCTGAAACCCCTCCATTCCATTCCAGGAGGCCCATAAGGCTGCGTCGAATGTTTTTATCTTCTCCTCATCAAGTGCCAGGGTGTAAATCATCCCTTGTTTTTGAGATGGTGCAAATATCTGATAATGATTGTTGGATTGGTCTTCACATGGAGAAATATGGCCGAATAGGGGTTGTGTCAGTTACATGCAGCCAAGAACCCCGATTCTGCAGATCCTTCCTCTATCCACTGGCCCTCTCATACATCTCACATCACGGCTGTTCCAGGGTCTGATTGATGAGGGCTTGACAATTATTTAGGTAATTATGGAACAGAAGGCACTGCCTGAGTCTCCAAGTGTCCTCCTGACCTTGAGTTTATGTGAGAGTTCAGTCCATGTTCAAATAAACCAACATCAGTATGACGTGCACATTGACACAGCTGATGGGTCCCGTGCCAGAGGTCAGGTTGAGCAGACAGAGTCACAGTGCTTGGGGCTGCACGAAGCATTCCTTCCTCCCCACACGGTTCCTCAACCTTGACTATCTGGAGAGTGGGACCCTGTGCTAGTTCCTGAGCAGGACACACCAGCCTCCCATTCCAGAAAGGGGTTCTGGGCTCCTGGGTGCCTCTGCCTCCATCAGTAACCTTGGTGCTCCAACACTTCCATTCATTTGGGACCTTTTCTCTCCACAGGGACCTTTTGTAACGGGACTTTTGATCGATACGTGTGCTGGCCTCATTCTTCTCCAGGAAATGTCTCTGTTCCCTGCCCTTCCTACTTACCTTGGTGGCGTGAAGGTAGTAAGTCTTATTTTACCATTCTCTGGAAGTTTCCTTAAGAACTGGTCCCTCCTGGGTAGGGCAGCCAGGGAGCAATTAGAGAGAGAGAGAGAGAGAGAGAGAGAGCTCTAATCTCGTGGCCTTCTGAAGTCATGCTCCCCACAGAAGCTCCCCTAAGCTGTCAGTAATCCACCTTCCTTCTTCTCTGTGTGCCTCTTCTTGTCTTCCCATAATTCTTCTGCTCCGGGATGCTCCACTAATGCAATAGTTCTCTGTTCTTTGAAGCCTGGAGAGTCCAGGCCTGGCTACCACAGAACTTGCTGCAGGGTCATCATGGAGAGGAGTAAACGTTGGGAGAGAGATTGTGATGCTCACACCCACAACGTTAAGGTTGGATGGAGAAGAAAGGCATCAAAACTACCCTTGCTAGAGGCCCCTGGCTGGTTCAGTTGGTAGAGTACGCAACTCTTGATCTCGGGATTGTGAGTTTGAGCCCCAGTGTTGGGTGTACAGATTACTTAAAAATAAAATCTTGGGGCACCCAGGTGGCTCAGTTGGCTAAGCATCTGACTTTAGCTCAGGTTATGATCTCACAGTTCATTGTTTTGAGCCCCACACTGGGCTCTGTGCTGACAGCTCAGAGCCTGGAGCCTGCTTCAGATTCTCTCTGCCTCTCTGCCTCTCCCCTACTCACATGCACTCTCTCTCTCTCTCTCAAAAATAAAATAAACATTAAAAATTTTTTTAATCTTAAAAGAATTTCCCTTGTAATAGCATTGGAAGGTGGTGCTAGTCAATGGTTTAAGCCCCATGGGACTTGGGTGGGGTCTTCAACCACTCAGCTTGCCTCCACTCGCCTGAAGGAAGTGGCTACTACGTAGGACGCCAGGATAATTGTCCCGTCCCCACCAGCCCCAGCAGCCCAGCCTCTTGGTTGGTTTATTCTGGAAGGGGACAGAAACAATTACTGTTTAGACCTCTTCTGCCTTTGACCACAGCCCATCCAAGAACAAGTTAAAAAATTACTGTCTTACGCATTTGACTCTTGATCTCAGCTCAGGTCTTGATCTCAAGGTTGTGAGTTCAAACCCCATATTGGGCTCTGCACTGGGTGTGAAACCAACTTAAAAAAATCACAAAATAAATGAACAAAGGGGGTAAAAAGAGACAAGCCAAGAAACAGTCTTTTAACTGTAGAGAACAAACTGATGGTCACCAGGGGGAAGGTGAGTTGGGGGATGAGTGACACAGGTGATGGGGATTCAGAGAACACTTGTCACGATGAGCACTACTAAGTAATGTATAGAATTATTGATTCACCATATTGTACACCTGAAACCAATATAACACTGTATACTAAGTATATTTGAATTAAAACGTATAAGCTTAATTTATAAAAAAAAATTACTCTCAAAAAACATAGGCAGTTACAAAGTTGTAGGCAAAACCAAGTCGGAACGGATTTCTTCAAGAACACCCAGGTAAGAGGGTGATATTTTGTATTTAATGTCAACTCAGTAAATCATCAGTGAAAACTTGGTATCGATTTGCTGAGGCCTCTAGCAGGAAGAGAGAGTTTCCAAGGAAGAGAGATGCATGTCTGGAGGGAAAGCTAGTAGCATATTCTATGGAATGGTGGTCTGGTCAAATCCAGCTGGAGGTGACCCAGAAGACACGAGGATGTGACGTCTAAAGGAAGATACCAGAGTTTGCTGGACCGGAGAGTCTGGGTAGTGGGGGCAAGCCAGCCTAGCGGGGTGAGGAGGAACGCACCCTCTGGGACTTTGGGCAAGTGTCCAAGCCCTCCGAGCTGTGGCTTTCTTGCCTGCAAAGTGACAGCAGTGACTTTTAAGGCCCCGCTGGGGATTGAATGAAAAGGCAGGCCACAGTCAGCCGCATGGTAGATGCTTCGTAAATGGAACTGAGGCTGAGCCCAAGGTCAGGCCCTTGGATTCCTGAAGGTCTTTAAGATCCCGAATGTCCATGGGCTTCAAGGGCACATGGAACGGCCACCCCCACCCATTCTTCCCAAGAGCTAAAGACGCAGGTCCATTCCACTGGCAGGGGAAAAGTGATCCAAAACCAAACTTACAAAGAAGTTGAGTTAAAGGCTTTTTAAAAAATTGGATCTGGGTTTCTAGTGGGTCCCAAAGGGAGAGTGATTCCCAGAAGGTGGGCAGTTACTCTTTTGATTAACATCCTGTGCATTAACTCTTAGAATCCCAGATGGGTCCGTGCAAGTGAAGAGAAAACTCAGAGGCAGAGGAGGGGGTTAGAGAAGGAAGAAGGAGAAAAATTCAGATGGGAAAAGACCAGAGGAAGAAGAGCTACAATGGGAGGGTGGGGGTGTGACGGTGGACATGGGCTGTAACGGTACCCGGCAGTTAGTGAGGCCAGGGCTCAATGGCAAGGATTCGACTTTCCTCTGGAGGGAGAGATCCTCAGGAGGCGGGAAGGCACTGAGGCCTGAGAAGGACTTAACAGGACTTGTGCTTTGGGGATATGAAGTTGACAGGAGAAGGGGGAGTGGGCAGAGAGGCGAGTTTGGAAGCGACCTGCAGGGATCCGGAGAAAACCATGAGGGTGTAGATGCAGGCAGAGGCGAGAGGCCGGAGGGAAGAGGAGCAAGGAAAGAAAATACTGGATGTGGAACAGTCAAGACTTGTGAGAGAAAGCAGGAGTCGAGGGACCGAGTCCTAGAAGGTGGGGGAGAGGAAACGTGCTCTCACTTGCCAGCCTCTGAGGGTGGCAGGGAACCTCCCCCCCCCCCCCCACTGCTCATACACAAAGAGCAAAGAGGCGGGGATGGCTGCTGAAAAGGGGAAAGAGAGGTCAGGTCAGACTTCCCAGGGCTTTGTGGGGCCACGGAAGGGCCCCGACTTGTTTTCAGATGGCCCTTGGAAGATTTGGGGTAAGGCACGATGTGGTGTGATTGTCATGTTACCCATAGACCATGAGAAGGGACTAGAGTATTGGAGGCATTTGCAATAATCTGAGAGAGAGAGAGAGAGAGAGAGAGAGAGAGAGAGAGAGAGAAGGGCAGCTCCAGGGAGGAGGAGAAGGTGAAAGGTGAAAGGTGGTGCTCAGACTCCAGGTACATTTGAAGGCACAGCAGATGACAGGCTTGGCTGATGGGCCGGATGAAGGGTAGGAGACACAGAGACAAACCAAGGATGACTCCAAGGCTTGGGGGCCCAGGCCTGGGAAGACGGGTCTGCATCAACAGAGGCAGGAAATGTGCAGGGGGCGCAGGTCTGGGGAGAAGATGGAGAGCTGGGTTTGGGATGCGCCTCAAGGAGCCCTTCGGCTGGGCAGATGGAGGCTCCCACGGGAATGTCGGTCCGTCACAGCCAGAGGATAGTTACTGTCTGTTGGCCCGCTATGTGCGGGCCCAGGGCGGGGAGGTTCGGCCAGTTGCCATTTCTCATTTGCAAGTCCAGTCGCCAGGGGTCCTGGTGGGAGGAGGCCCTTCGGGGAAGGGTCCCAGGTCCGGATGTGGCTGGGCCACATCAACCGTCATCGTGGGGAGAGCACCGGCCTGTCCCTTGCACACTCGTGAGCACACATGCACACGCTCATTTATCCCTCCCCCCAACTGCAGAGGGTGCGTACCATTACTGCCCTCAACTTTGATGAAGAAACCGGAAGTCTCAGGGAGTGGCAGGACCATGAACTCAAGGCCACAGAGCTTGTAGGGGGCCCAGCAAGCTGTGTCCACCGCTCTCTCTTCTTGGTGGCACCGCCTCTTCAAGCCCAGGACTCAGGGCCCTGCGGCCCCACGCCAGGGAGGCCCAGGTCGGCGGGTCTCCCAGCTGGCCTGTGCGTCTCTGAGTCACCAGGGACTGTCCTGGCTCCCGGCACTCGGGGTAAACACAGCAGACGTGAGCGGTTTGTTACGAAATGTAGAGGCTTCCATGTTTTTTTTTTCCATCCCAAATAAACAGTGGGGATGCTAATGAGGCCGAAAGGGAAATGCAAATCCCCTTTCCCTGGGATTTTCCACAACTTTGCAGTGAGGGCCTCACCATGTGCTGGGGAATGGGCTGCGGCGCTCTGACCTTTCCTCCAGAGCTCTGTTTACTTTTTCAGAAAACTCAGGAAGGGCCTACAGACGCTGCCTGGCCCAGGGCACCTGGGAGACCCTGGAGAATTCCACAGACATTTGGCAGGATGATTCTGAATGCTCCCAGCAGCACAGTTCCGAACAGAACGTGAGTCTGCTTGGCCCGGTGATGATGGGGTCCCCCTCCGCCCACCCCCTGTCAGAGCTCCCTCCCCCTGTTGGCTTTGGGGACCACACAAAGAGCCTTCCCCTGAAGCCAGTCTGCTCCAGACTCACCTGGGGAAAGGCCATGGTCATTTCGGGCTGAATTTCTTTTCACAGCTTGGGGTGACAGGCGGACTCCCTGAGGACCCAGTTTCTCACCCCTGGCCCAGTACTGGGGGTGCCCAGAGTGTTGACACACCGTGGGCCCCTCATAAATCCTGAAGGAGTGATTTCACAGATTCTTTAAAAAGTTTTTTTGATGTTTATTTAACTTTGAGGGAGAGAGACAGAACATGAGCAGGGGAGGGGTGGAGAGAGAGGGAGACACAGAATTGGAAACAGGCTCCAGGCTCTGAGTTGTCAGCACAGAGCCCAACCCAGGGCTTGAACTCACCAACTGTAAGATCATGACCTGAACAGAAGTCGGAAGCTTAACCAACTGAGCCCCCCAGGGGCCCCTGTTCTCCATCTTAAGAGTCTCTTATGGTTTGCCTCCCTCTGTATTTTTATCTTATTTTTGCTTCCCTTCCTGTATGTTCACTGTTGTGTTTCTCAAATTCCACATATAAGTGAAATCCTATGACCTTATGACACTGGCCTTTTGAAGACGCCTCGAAGAACTTTGTTCTAGAATGTCACACAAGCTGGATTTGTTTGTTTCCTCGGGATGTTATTAAGGGCACTCCCTTGTCGTCTGTATCTCCCGTGGCCTAGAAGTTGGGTTTATAGGCGGGGTCTAGAGGCGGGGTCTAGAGGCGGGGTCTAGAGGCTGGGTAAGACTCAAGCTAATCCTCATCGGTGCTGAGGACTTCGTCTAGCACTACATCCGGGAAACCGGAATGTCAGGTGTCACACTACAGTGGTGGTCCGTGTGATCACGTGGTCTAGGTGGTGACAGCCAGATCTCTCCGCGGTAAAGGCGCTTTTTCCTTTTGTATTTGGTCACTCTTTGGTAGGACGATACTTTGGGACCCTGAATCCTAATCCCTAAGAAACCTTTATCCGTGTTCCAACCTTCACTGGTGTTGCTCGCTTGAATTGATTCGAGCTTCTCCTTTCCTCTACATTTACTAGCTGGCGTTCTTCTGAGAAGATTCCTTCCCTTCCCTCTGGTTTTGGGTATCGCTATGAACTCACAAGTTGCTTTATTCACTTATTATTATTATTTTAATGATCAATGCTTTTCTAAATTTAGCTAGCGAAATCCCTCCAAACTGACTATCACGTCCTTTTGTGATAATCTCGTCAGTCTTGGAGCGTTTCCTTATTTTCTGACACAAGATGACGGTCCAAGACCATCTCCTGTTTCCCCCGGGCCCAAATCAGCTAGTTCTCCAAAGAGTTCTGGATTCTCTAGTGGAGGAAGGTTATTAAAAACCAAAGTCTGATTGCCTGGTGCGTTCACTGTCACTACGGCTGGGATCTTTGTTGTTATACAGATGTAAGAAAAAATGCCCCATTTGCAGCAATTTTTTTCCTTAGACTGTGCTCCATGCTCAGAGTCCTATGTTGATAATGACTTGAAACGATTATTTTCTCTATGTGGTCATGTTACTGATTGGATTCATGGCTTTATTCAATTATTCCTATTAGTATTAAGGATTTACCTTTTTCTTCTCTCTTGGCCTTCTCCTCTCTTTTGTTTTATTTATAATCACTAAGTATTGATAGGGTTCAAAAGCCAAGACTATATAAAAAAAGTTTGGTCAGAGAAACTATGTTCCTATCATTCTTTCTACCGTTTCTGTCTGTCCCTTGTAGATAACTATTTTTATGATTTTCTGGCTTATCTTTTCCTTCTCTTTTTCTTTTCATCTTCTTTCCTTTTTATCAGATTATAATGTAAAGCTTATGTTTCTTTTTGCAAAACTAAGCAAACATGTAAATACATTGTTTTACCAATTTTCTTACGTAAAAGGCAATATATCTGATAGCCTGATAGGCATTCGGCATCTTGCCTTTTTCACTTAACTGCATGTCCTAGGAATTACTCTATATCAGCACCTAGAAGCAGTTCTCTCTCTTTTTCTTTCACAGCTGCATAGTACTCTACCCTGGGCATCTATTATACTTGATTCAGCCACTCTCCTGTGGCCACTGGGATTCTTTCCAATCTTTTATTGCTAATGATGCCACTTCAAACAACCTTTATGTGTATGTTGGTTCATATTTGTGACGGTATGTCTTTGGGAAGGTTCCCAGGAGTGGGGTTGCTAGATTAAAAGGTAGATGCATATATAACTGTGTTAAATATCGCCAAATTCCCCTCCACGGGAACTCTGCCCTTCCTACTCCCCCACCGCCTTCAATGTCCGAGAATACCTCTCTTCTCAATGCATGCATATTTCACACTATGATTATAAAGCATTTTGTAAAGATGTCTAAGTGACTTGAGAGTCACCTGTTGGTGCTGAGAATGGCCTGGGTGTTCTGGGATCACTAGGGAAGTAACCAGGTTTTACTGAGGGTCTGAATGCAGAGGACAGTTTAAGACACTCCTCTGAAGGGGTGCCATTAACCACTGTACTAGGTGTTTTTGGTACCGCCCGCATCCCCTTGCCCTCACCAATTTACTACACAATTGTCTAACTTCTCGCCATTAGTGCATGCATTTCTTCGCTGGTTCTCTGGTTCTTGGAGCCTACTTAGTCCCAAGACAGGCCGGAAGCCCCAGGGAATTCACCCACCACAGAGTAGCCCTTACCCAATGGACCTGGCCAGAGTTGGTATATAAACGCCCAACATCCTCTCAATCTTGGAGCCATTAGTTCTGAGGTTTCCAGAACTTCCCCAGTGGGATTAAGCCCCAGCTGCCCACAGTGGTAATGGCCTTGATGATACACTGTTTGTTTTTCTAACATCTCCCTTCCCCTACTGATGGTTTGTTCACTTTCCACAGACAGCCTTGCATTCCGTCCTTGTCTCCGGATCTGCTTCTGCAGGGACTCAGACAGAGACACAGACGAATAAAAAACGAGCAATTCCCCTAATTTGTGTCCAGAAAGCATAAAACACTGACATGATTTAAAAATAATCATTCAGAAACTGACTGTCAGGCTACTTCATTAAATGTATTAGCCTCATAGAGCCAATAAAATAAATGATGATCAAATGACTCACAGAGGTCTGTGTATGCCACCTGGATCATCAATTTAAAGAAATCAGGCCACTCTGTGTGTAGAAACACTAAACATTTTCTACTTTCAAGATACTTAGAGTCTATCTTGAAATACAAAACCGATGCAAATAACACATTAATGAATCATATAACTGATGCCCCTACTGAATCAAATAACTGATGCCCCACTTTGTGAAGCAGACCATAGCATTTGGGAGTTCAGAGTTGACAATACACAGAGAGGCATTCAAGGAGGACTTCTTGTGAGAGGTAGGCTGGTGCTGGTTTTAGAAGTGTAGACTGAGTTTCGAGAAGAAGAGAAGCCAACAAGAGCATTAGAAACGGAATGGGATTATAGAGATCCTGATGGGGTCCATAGGAAATAATTCTAGATAGAGATATGGATGGGCTTGATTTGGAAAGACTCAAAAGTTATACAGAGATTTCTCCTTCTGGGCCACCATTACAAGAAAATGTGAAAGAAAATCCTTGACCTAAAAAGGCATGTATGCCACATGGAATTTGTTTCAAGATAAAGGAACATAGAACACTGGAAATGGTAAATATGAAGGCCAAATTTTTAATCTTATTTTTTAAATCTCTTAAAAGATAAGTGAATAGGGGCACCTGGGTGGCTCAGTCAGTTAAGCATCCGACCTCGGCTCAGGTCATGATCTCGTGGTTCATGAGTTGAAGCCCCACATCGGGCTCTGTGCTGACAGCTCAGAGCCTGGAGCTGCTTCAGATTCTGTGTCTCCCTCTCTCTCTGCCCCTCCCCTGCTTATGCCCTGTCTCTCTCTCAAAATAATAAGTAAACATTAAAAAATGTTTTAAAGATAAGTGATTAAAGTAAAAATAGTAACAGTATATTATGAGGTCTAATATATGAACGAGTAGAATGTGCAGAAATGGCACAGAGGCCAGCATGAGGGACATGGCCGCATGATAAGTTAAAGATGTCTACTGTAAACACAAGAGCGACCACTAAAAAGCAAAAGAAAGAGGTGCAGTTAGTACGTCATTGAAGAAAAAATGGAACTAAAGAATTCCCTCATACTGAAATGAGGAAAGAGAGCAAGGAAAAGATGGGACAAAGATTTAAACTCAACCAGATAAATAATCCCATTAAATGTAAATGATCTAGACACTAATTAAAAGACAGAAATTCTTAGGTTGGATTAAGATGATAAAACAAAACAAAATAAAATCCAACTATATTCTGTCTGCAAGACCCAGGTGGTTGATTTTTGACGAAAGTGTCAAGGCAATTCAGTGTGGAAAAGAATAATCCTACCAAAAAATAGCACCAGGACAATTGGATGAAAAAAACAAGCAAAACCTTGAACTTTGACTCTTGCTTCTCACATGAATAAAAATCAACCAGATCATAGACCTGAATTTAAGAGTTCATTGTACTAAACTTCTAGGGAAAAAATAGCTGAAAATATTAAAGCCCTTGGTCAGGTGAATATTCTTTTGAGACAGAGTGCAAGTGGAGGAGAAACAGAGGGAGAGAGAGAGAATCTTCAGCACTGAGCCTGACATAGGGCTCGATCTCGCCACCCTGAGCTCATGACCTGAGCCTAATTCAAGAGTCAGATGTTTAACTGAATGGGCCATCCAGGTGCCCCAAGACTTTTAAAACAGGGCACAAAAAGCACAACTATATAAAAAAGTTGATAAAGTGAACATCACAATTATAAAAAAACACTTCTGCTTTCTAAAGACACTATTAAAAAAATTAAAAGGCAAGCCACAGAATGGGAGAACACGCTCGCCAAACACTTATCTGGCAAGAGATTTATATCTACAATATATAAAGAACATTTACAACTCAACATTAAGACAAACAATCCAATTTAAAAGGTGGCCAAATATTTGAACAGACACTACACCAAATAAGATACACGGGTGGGAAAGAAGCACGTGAAATGATTCTCAACATCATTAGTCATTAGAGGAATTCAAGTGAAAACCACAAGTAGGATCCTACTGCATACCCATTAGAATGGCTAAAACTTAAAATACTGATGATATGAAGTGTTCTAGGGCAGCTAGAACTCTTAATCCATTGCTTGTGGAAACATAAGTTGATACAATTTATTTAGAAAACAGTTTGGCAGGTTGTTAAGAGGTTAAAACATATATCGTTCTATTCCACCATTCTATTTCTACATATTTATTTGAGAGAAATAAAATGCTATGTCCACATAAAGACTTAGACTGGAATTTTCATAGCAGCTTTATTGGTGAAAGCCAGACTCTGAAAGCAACTTGAATGTCCATCAATGGGTGAGTGGATAAATGAATTGTGGTATATTCGCGATGGAATACTGCCTAGCAATAAAAAATAGACTACTGATATATGATACGATGTGGCTGAATCTCAAAATAATTATTCTGAGGGAAATAAGCTTGAATAAAAAAATAGAGTGCATATCATAGGATTCCATTTATATAAAATTTTTAAAAATTGAAAATAATCTCTAATGACAGGAAGCAGACCAGTGTTTATTTGGGCATAGGATGGTAGGAGGGAACGAGAGGGGTGTATTATAAGAGATCACAAGGAAACCTTTAGGAGGTTATAGAAATGTTCATTATATTGAGTGTGGTGATGAAATCACAGGTATATTTGTATCTAAATTCATCAAGGTTAATTCTTTAATTATATACAGTTTATGGTACACGGGGTATACTTCAATAAAGCTGATAAAAGTATTTGTGGAGAAGTTCAAGGCCTGATTGAGCAGGTAATACATATTCCCTGTGGGTCCTTGTACAAAAATGTATTGAGAAGCATAATTTTGACGGCAGTTAGCATGACGGATTGGGTGAGAAGGTTGGTTTCCACTGGAAAATCACAACACAGACTTTCCAGTAAATTACGCCCTGTTCACAATCGGGCTATCAGAGACTCGGGGAAAATATTCCGCTGTTTAGCTGGGTCTCCATCTAAGGGGCCATGAATGAAAAGTTACTTTGGGGGGGGCCCATCTTCCAGAGGAAGGGACTTCTCTACTCTAGGGACAGCATGTCCCGGGACAAGGAACCTATCCTTATTTCTAAGGCACCCTCTTGTTCTGGGCACAACTCTTACATAATATTGTGAATCTCGGTGCATCAACGCTGGGCTATGGCACAAGCCAGGAGGGTGGGAACCCCAGGGGGCTCATCAACTCCTCAAGGCTCTTTGGCCTCCAAGTGTTCCAGAGAACAGTCTAAGCACCCTACTAGGGCTCCACAAGGGTACAGGGCATGCCCAGAGCCTGGGTCATCCCGGGAATGGAGCTGGGGTTGGAGACCATAGCTTTCTGGCTTGGGGGTCAGATCTGCTCTTTGTCTGTGCGCAGGTGGAACACCATTCCTTGCTGTCGACCCTGCAGCTGCTGTACACCGTGGGGTACTCCCTCTCCGTCATCTCCCTCCTCTTGGCGCTCACCCTCCTCTTGTTTCTTCGGTGAGTGGAACTTCTGCGGGCACATCTTCAGGCATACGCCCTGGGGTTTGCTCATTGGCTCCCTGGAGAAGGCCGAAGACTGGGCTGAATGATGTCATGGCCCATCAGCGTGGGAAGGGATGGACCCCACATGGGAAAGGGACAGCAGCGGTCCAGTGAGGAGCACTGGGCCACTGCAGGTCATGCAGTGCTGCTCCAACCGGACTCGGGGTCTTAACTCTGGCTTAGCCACTTTGGGATTGGATAACCTCCTGTGTGCCCAGCCCTATCGGAGGCACGCTTTTTGCAGAAGAAATGAAGAAACTTGTCCAAAGTCAGTTCGGGAGTGGCAGAGCTGTGATTTTAACCCAGGGCCCTCAGACTCCAACTGGCTATTAATCATTTGGATGCTTTCTTGGTGCTGGGCATTGTTCTAAACACGTTGCATCCATTAAGCCATTTAGATGTCTTCCTAATCAGAACTGAGGTTGATTCTAGTCCTAGGAGATTAGCATTATTGTTAGCCCCGTTTCATAAATGAGTTGACTCAACTATGGAGAGATCAAGTAACTTCCCCAGTGTCACACAGCCGGTGAGTGATGGGGCCAGGTTCGCAGCCAGGCAGTCCGGAGCCTGAGCGTTTTCATTCCCTTACGCTATCTTTCAGAACTCAAAGCCTGAGTGCATTTTACTAAACCATGTTTTCAGGAACCACCCAAGTGAGATGTTTATGAATGCCCTAAGGAGCCCTCCAAGCCTGCCTCGTGGCCTCCCCCATTCGGGAGCATAACTGAGTATAATATGGCAGAATGAGCATTTGGCACAGATGCAGGAGACCTGGATGCTAGTTCCAGAGCAGGTCCCCACACGGGCTCCTGTACCCCCAGGTCTGACCCTCAGCCCCAAGATGTTCTATGGCTCCCTAGAGCACAGTTACGACCATATACCCCATCCAGAGAACAATTCTCGAGTGGAGGGAGAATCCCATAGCCTGTATGCCCTGCTGTCCGTGACCTCCTCCACTCGCCTTCCCAAAGCCCCAGAAGCAAGCCAGGAGAAGTCACTCCCCAGCTAAGTAACTGCTTTAGCTAAGCCTAGGTTGACCAGATATCCATGTTGCCTCTAGTGCTGGAAAGAGCAAGATCCAGTCCCTGCCCTTGAGTGGCACCCAGTCTAATTAGGGAGAAGGATGCATAAATAATAAAACACCTGTCTCAAGGACTGTTTAGAAATGTAAAAAGGAGTAGTAACTTAAAGCCAGGCAGGTGTGTGCGGCATGGGGGGCTCAGGCGGGCTGTGAGGGCACAGGGACGGAAGAGGGTCCTTTTGTCTAGAGCGTCAAGGACACAGTTTGACACCAGCTGGTAGAAAAAAGGAGTCTGCAGGTGGGTGAGGAGGGAGGTAATGAGAGCTGACATTTTCTGGGCACTTACTATTTAAGTACTTGGCACCCAAAACCAGATTGTTACAACTGCAATCCTTGAAGTAAGTGGTCTTGTCCTTACAGGCAGTAGAGCCCTGGCGAGCTGTGCTTTGGCCTCAGAGTGTCTGGGTCTGAATCTCAGCTCCACCACTTCTCTAGGACTCTGGACAGCTGACTTAACCCTTCTGCCTCCATCTCTCAGTTTTTACTCAATGTGTAAATGTTATCCCCATTTTCCAGATGAGGGAAATGAGGCACAGAGAAAATCACATAACCCAGCTGTGCAGCTCTGGAGTCTACGCTATGAATGTCTACCCTCTAGTGATAGGTACCTGGTGTATCAGGCGCACGCCTGTTGGTCGGAGCCATTGAAAGAACGGGGAAGACACTTGGTTTTTTTCCCTGCACAGAAAACTCCACTGCACTCGCAACTACATCCACATGAACTTGTTCGCGTCTTTCATCCTGAGAGCGCTGGCCGTGCTGGTGAAGGACGCCATCTTCTACAACTCCTACTCCAGGAGGCCCACCAGTGACAAAAAGTGGATGTCCTTCGTGTCGGAGGTACGGCCCTCCTTGCCGCAGCCTCCCACCCAACAGCTCAGTGCAGGAATCGTGGGGCGGGAAGTGGGACTGGGAAAGGCAAGAGTGAGGTGAAGGGGTGTCAAAGGCCTCTGGTTAGAGAGTCATCATCTGACTAAAAACAGAACCCAAGAACCAAGCCCCCCAGAACCCAAACCTCCTGAGAGTGAAGCAGGTGAAGAAAATCAGAATACAAGACGCCACTGTGGGGCTGCTGTGTGCCCTTGGGTGGGAAATTTCTTCATCTGTGAACCAAGGAACTGAACCAGATCAGTCTTTTTAAAACTGTTATTACTAATTTTTAAAGACCAAAGTTTTTCCACATTGAAATCTGCTTCTGTTGGGATGCTTTTTCTTTTATCCTGTTCCTAACGATCATTACTCCATTGTAGCGACAGTTGCCTAATTGTTAAATTAACCTCACACTCCTGGAATAAACCCAACTAGGTTCTCATATATCACTCTTATTCTTATATTACTGGATTTGTTAGCTGAGGCTGTGTTTCATTTAGAATTCTGTCGTCTGCTTCAGTGAGTCATTTTCTTGTGATAATGAAATTAAGTTTTTATGCTTACTTAAAACAAATCAGACTTGTTACCTCTTTCTCATTCTCTGGAAGAACTTATTGAAGATGAGTATTTTTCTTTAAATGTTTGCTAAATCGCTCCAATGAAGCCACTTGGGTCCAGAGTTTTCTTTGTTGGAAGGCTTTTAATTATGGACTCATTTCAACTCAATTCAGATTCGCTATTTCTTCTTGTGTCAGCTTTAGTACTTGTGTTTTCTAGGAATTTGGGTCCTTCATCTAACTTTTCAAATTTCTTGCCAAAATAGTGTTCATAGTTTCTTAAGATCTTTTAAGATCTTACCATTGTAGCCAGGGCAATATTGCTTTTTTGCATCTCTGATATTGACTATTTATACTTTCGCTCTCTTTTCTTCCCTCTTGGTCATCTTACCAGATGTTTTTAAGTTTAACTGGATTTTCCATAGAATGGAATTTCGGCATTGCTGACTTTTTTTATTTTATGTTCCCTATTTCATTAATTTCTGCTTTTATCTTTACACTTTCCTTCCATGTCCTTTCCTTTGGTTAAATTTGTTGCTTTTTCTGACATGATAGTTAGGATTATTGATTTTCAGCCTTTTTCGTTTTTAATTAAGGCATTTAAGATGATCGGTTTTACCCTGGGTGTGGTATTAACTGCCTACCACACATTTTGCTATGCAGTACTTTCATCTGGGTCAGAAATAAGTTCTAATTTTTATCGTTATTTCTTTTTTTTGATTCCTGGGTTATTTAAAAATTTCTTCCCTTTTTTCCAATTATATGAAGACTTTTTTTTTTTTAAGTTATTGGTTTCTAGCTTAATTGAACCAAGATCAGAGAACATAGCTTTCAAGGTTTCCTTTAGCAAACTGGCGCCAGTGAATTCTCTCTGTTTTTGTTTGTCTACAAATGTCTAGAATGTTAAGGAAGAGCCTGGGCTTTGAAACCCCCAGGAAGCCCTCCTTCCCATTTTGATATTGTTGCCAGCCTTTCTGAAATGGTCAGCACATTCAGGAGAGAGGGGGTGAAGAGGGAGGGCTATGCATGGGGGGCGGCCCTTCTCCACCCTCTTGGGTCCACAAAGGAAGGCCTGGCCTCACCCTTTGGTACTCTGTCCTCCTCAGATATCTGTCTCCTGCCGCTCTGCCCAGTTCTTGTTGCATTACTTCGTGGGTGCCAATTACTCATGGCTGCTGGTCGAAGGCCTTTACCTCCACGCGCTGCTGGAGCCCACAGTGCTCTCGGAGAGGCGGCTGTGGCCCAGATACATGCTGGTGGGTTGGGGTGAGTGACCTGAACCCCCAACCTCTTCTCCTAGGAGCCCATCAGAACACTTGAGCCAGATAGATCCTTTGGTTTCCCAACTGGAGGGACCATCTGGGATGGATAAATCCTCAGAGATAAGACTGGGAGGGGGGTGCACACACACAGAGACGCACAAGTGCTGTAGATCCAATATGTGTGTTCAAAAATCAACAAGGTTTTTGGTAGAATCAGATGCTGTTCCTCCCACCCTGTCCCCAGCGGTAGTCACCTACTTGGGCCACCATGATAAGATGCATGGACTTTATGGCTTAACCAACAGACGTTTCTCATAGTTGTGGAGTCTGAGAAGTTTGAGACCAGGGTGCCAACGTGGTCCAGGTCTGCCGAGAGCCTCTTCCTGGCTTGTAGACAGCCAGCTTCTACATGGTGGAGAGAGAGAGAGAGAGAGAGACAGACAGACAGACAGGGAGAGAGAACTCTCTGGTCTCTTCCTACAAGGACACGAATCCCATCATGATGCCTACTCCCCCCTCGAAACCTAATTGCCTCCAAAGGTCCCACCTCCTGTTACCGTCGCCCTGAGGGTTGGGACTTCACAAACATTCAATCCATAACACCAACTGAGTCTTCAGGCGAGATTAGAGGGGCATCTGGGTGGCTCAGTCAGATGGGTGTCCGACTTAGCTCAGGCTGTGATCTCGAAGTTCATGAGTTTGAGCCCCATATCAGGCTCTGGGCTGACAGCCTGGAACCTGCTTCAGATTCTATGTCTTCCTCTCTCTCTGCCCCTCCCCCATTCTCTCTCTCTCTCTCTCAAAAATAAATAAACATTAAAAATTTTTAAAAAATTTTTGGATAGCTCAGTTGGTTAAGGATCTGACTTTGGCTCAAGTCATGATCTCATGGCTAATGAGTCTGAGCCCCGCATCAGGCTTTGTGATGACAGCTCAGAGCCTGAAGCCTCCTTCAGATTCTGTGTCTCCCACTTTCTCTGTTCCTCCCCTTCTCACACTCGCTCTCTCTCTCTCTCAAATATAAATAAATACTTTTAAAAGTTACCAAAAAGAAAAAAAAAAGACAGGATCTAGAACCCAGAACTCCCATTGCCACAAACTCTTAAGAGAATGTGAAGCTGCAAGATTCAGAGGACATGCCCTTGACCTACAACTTGGGAGATTTTGGTTAATATCTTGGGTTTCCTCTGAGCTGCTTTGCAACACGTGGCAAATGTTTTCTCCTCTCTCCTTCCTGGTTTGTGGGACAGTAGAACAACAGACGGGCTCTGTGCAACCCCAGATCTCTTCAGATTTCAGCCTGCAATCCTATAATATTTGGGCTTTTAGACGTTTTAACCAGATGTGTTCGGCGCATCAGGCTGGGGTGGGAGGCAGAGAGGTTTCATCAACCAGCCCCTAACTGCATTTCCCTGTCTTCTCCCCAGCCTTCCCGCTGCTGTTTGTGGCACCCTGGAGTATTGCTCGCGCACAGCTGGAGAACACAGGGTAGGACCCGCACACCTGCTTTCAGGCTTTATGCCATTTTCCCAAAGAGACTATCCACGCCCTTTCATTTTGGCGATCTAGTGTGTACTTAGGAATGTAGATTGAAAAATCAAAGACCTTTCTATGGTAATGAGTTTGCTAGCTTAGTTATGCATGCACACTAGCACAAAATTTGCTCAAATTAACCCAAAAATTGGCCGCCGAGGTTAGCAGTGACCCTCCATATGTAAGGATGGGGTACCAAATTGGTTATCGTGTCGTTGTTCACAGTGGGGGGCAGAAAAAGCAGACTGGAATGGGCGAAGGTGGTCAAAGGCACAGACTTCCTTATGAAATAGGTAAGTCCCAGGTGTATGAAGGACGGCAGGGAATCAGCATGAGTTAATAATACTATATCGTATATTTGAAAGTTGGTAAGCAAATCTATTTTATGCTTTTTTGAAAGTTTTTTTTTTTTTTGTAAAGAAAGAGAGACACAGAGTGTGAACAGGGGAGGGGCAGAGAGAGGGAGACACAGAATCACACACAGGCTATGTGCTGATAGCTCAGAGCTTGACTCGGGGCTCAAAATCACAGACTGTGAGATCATGACTCAAGCCGAAGTCAGAAGCCAACCGACTGAGCCCCCCAGGCGCCCCTAAGCAAATCTGTTTTAAAGGTCCCTACTGCAAGAAAAAATATTTGTAACTTAACTGGATTGATTGGGGCAGTGATTCTGAAATATATACAGATATTGAGTCATTGTTATACTAATACAGACTAATACTAATGTAAACTAATAAATATACTAATATAAACAAATAAAATGTAAGCAAATAGCTTGGTGTGTGACCCTCTACACTTCTCCACGTTCATACAAAAATAAATTCTTTCCCCTTACCCCCAAAGTAAATTCTTAACTATGCATAGGGGACTTTTGGTAATGATTATTTGGAGGGGGAAAAATAGGATCATGTGACATACGTTATTCACAACAGACTTACCAACAGGCTGTTGGGAGTCAGCTCTGAGAAGTGAAAAGCCAGGGTAACCCACCTGTTTTTTTTTCAGTGGTCTCCACACTATTCCACAACATAGGTATGCCACAATTTGTTCATGGCTTCCCATATTCGTGGATGTTCAGGCGCTTTCATTTTTGTTTCGTTGGAGTTATTTTTTAATTGAGGTATAATGGACGTACTGGTGAGAAAGGTCAATGGTTCCGTACTAACAGGAAGGGGTTTTAATCCTGGTTTTTTCCCTCTTCCACCCTCAGGAGAACTGTGGGTGGGGAGTCCATCTTGAGTGTGAGCGTCCTTCTTCTAGGGGGCTTGAGACACTCCACCCTGTCTCTGTTTTAAGTCATCTGCCTGCTCTTTGCCGCAGGTGCTGGGGAACCAACAGGAACAAGAAGATCTGGTGGATAATCCGGGGACCTATGCTGCTTTGTGTCATGGTAAGGACCATCCCACCCCTCCTTTTCCTCTCTGAGCTTGGCGGCGGTGGGGGACCCCTTCCCATTCCCTTCCCAGCCACCAAATTCTCTGGCTCCGAAGGAGCCCGGGCCAGTTGCCCTGGGAAGGAGCTGCCGAGTCGTGGGTCGGATGTGTTGGATGAGAAGGAACGAGTTGGAAGCTTCTCCTTGTCCTGGCTCAGGACCCAAATGCCTCCTTGTGCACACGCCTCCTTCTCTCTGGGTCCCCAAACTCTGTGTAATAGAAACCTATCGCCCGCTCGGCTGCCCGCAGTAGGGCTGTGATTTGTACATGGGTAGGCGCCATCATTATGTGTCTTCTACCCACGAGGACACGGAAAAGATGGCGAGAGACTTGCCTTCAGCCTCAGTAAATGGGGACGCTGGCTCTCAGCCCTCAGGGACTGACCGGGGGCACTGGCACCTGTTACCATAGCCCTGTGCTGCTGCCCCCTCCCAAATATTTATTTTCTCCTGCCCACGCACCTGATGCAGACCGGTCACGCATTAGTAGCTCGCTTTGGATCATCCTGAGATTTGCATCCCCTCCTCTTCCACTTGATCCCCCCAGCCGCTGTCCCCTGACACTTCCCGCAGCAAGCCGGATGGCCACACCCCGATTTGTGCCCTTCCAGATCCCGCACAGACTTCTGCCACGGCCCCAGCAATGTCTCATTACAGGCTATGTGTCGAGGGCCTGTCTGCTGCCCCCGTAAGCCCCGAGTTCTTCATTCTGGCAGCACCCCGCGCGGTTGGCTGCCCAGCATGTCATTAACTCAAAAAATGCCTGGGACCCACACTCCCCGGCACTAGAACTTTCTTGCTACCCAGCCAGAATAAGCCAGGATGGAGGCCAGCAGGCCCTCCCCGGGATGGAGCTAGGGCTCAGTGCAGCTGGAAGCCCAGTGTTTACCCTGCACGCTCCTAGAGATTCCATCACTGCTTCTCACTCACGCTCCTGATGGATTCACTTGGCTCGTCTTAGAGGCACCGCGGTGTTTGAGAGAGACAGAGAGACAGAGAGACAGAGTGTGAGCAGGAGAGGGGCAGAGAGAGGGGTAGACATGGAATCTGAAGCAGGCTCCAGGCTCCGAGTGGTCAGCACAGAGCCCAACGCAGGGCTTGAACCCACGAACCGTAAGATCACGACCTGAGCTGAAGTCAGACGCTTGGTATCTTTAATGATTCTTCCATGCTTGGGTCTCACAGCCAGAGGCGCCTGTTGCGTTGATCCCGGGTGTGACCCAGGGACTCCTAGGTGTGGCCAAGTGCTAAAAAGCGCTTTGTGACACACCCTCCATGCTCCGAATGTGGTCACACGAATACTTGTAAATTCGTGTTCTCAGGCCCCACCCCCACCCTGCTGAATCAGAGTCTGCATCACAACAAGATCCCTGGATTTGGGGTGCGCATCAAAGCCTGGGGGGTCTCTTGTTCACACACCAGTGGGGTTCTCAAGGCTGTCCGTGCATTAGAAACTTAGGGAGTCACACGGCAGAGGATCACATCAGAAGTTCTGGAGGCGGGGCTCAGCCGGGTGTAGTCTGAGGACCTCCCAGCTGATTTAAATGGACATTTCCTAGTCCTTCCTTGTTCCCGTCACTGTATTCTCTCCCCGAAGGGGAGCAGGCGCTGTGCTCTATCTGCTCATCTCGGATAAAGTGACCTCTACACACTCTTGCTTCTTCCACACCAGCTGTTGCCCACTACGCAGAAGTGGCCAGAGTCACCTTAGCTCGTGGTGACTCCTTGCTCGCCCATCCACACCTCCTGCTCCTCCCGCTCACCTCTGCCCAATGAATGACGCCACCATCCATCTACCAGCTGCCCAAGCCCCAGACCTGGGTGCCCGCTTGCCTGCTCCCCTTCCTCCCTGCAACATGCACTCAAACTTCAAGTCATCGGTTCTCTCTCCAGAGATCTCTCCAGGCTGTCTGTCCCTTCTCCTCCCTTAATCCACTGTCTTTGTTGCTTTTCAGCCTCTGGGGATTTCTCGCGCACGTTTCTGCAAAAGCCACCTGTCTGGTCTCCCTTCTTCCTTCTTCCCCTCTGGCAGTCCGACCTCCGTGTTGCATCCAGAGCGGTCTTTCTTGAGCAATGTTTGGTTACATGTGGTTTGTTATGGCACACCATTGCCCTCAGGTGTGCCTTCTGAACCCCTTAGAGTGGTAAGTGTCATTATTCCTTGTCTCCCCTTCCAACTCCAAGCACCCCACGCTTTATTTATATGGAGAAGCTCACTGTTCCCCACATCCACGCTGGGGTTTCACTACTCCCACATTTTGCACACACTGCCTTCCTGCCTCCGATGCCCATCAGATGGTCCCATGTCTGTTGAACACTTACTTCTTCCTTCAAGACTAAGCTCTTTATTAATCCCTCATCCTCTCCAATTAAGGAAAGGCAACAGGTGTGCCTGAAAGGGACCTTTTTATAATCGTCCTTGGGTCTGTGAAGATCTTACAGAGGACCTTGCTGAACCGTGGTTGTCTGTGTACAGGGGCTTGGACAAGAGGAAATGGGCTTGAATAGAAGTGAGAACAATCCCTTTTGGTCACAAGCAAGAACATCAGAGTCTAAGCTGGTAAAACACTGATGTGGACCACAGAGGAAGGCTTCCCACTGTTCATATCTATCAGCTTCCAAGAGGAGAGACTCTGTCCTGAGAAACAGGAGGCTGAGCCTGATGTCTTCGCCTCCTGCCCCCACCAGCTCTAGGATCCGTGCGCCCCCAGGACAGTGGGGTTCGCATACCCTACAGGAAGTGCGGGCTTTGCGGCTAACCGGGGGTGTGCTGAGCCAAACGAGTTGACCTCTCTGGGCTTCTGTTCCTTCATCCATAAAATGAGAGCTGGCCCAGACCAACGGTTCTCAGCTGAAGGTGATTCTGTCCCCTCATTTGCGCAACTCTGGAGATATTTCTAAACATCTCGACTGGAGTGGGGGGTGCTACTGACAGCTAATGCATAGAAGCCAGGGACACTGGTGCACAAAACAGCTCCCATGACAAAGAATTATCCCACCCCAAGTGTCAAGAGTACTGAGGTTGAGGAACCCTGGCCTACACATTTGCCTGTACAGAATAGCTACCCCAAAACTGGACTCTACCCTAGACTGATGGAAACAGAACTTCCACATTGGGTTTCCATAGCTTTGGAATCCCATGCATTCACTCTCTTGCGTCTTAATGTAACATTTATTGAGCACCAGGTGTGTGCTTAGCTGGGTGCTAATTTCTTTCAGGGGAAAAAAGAGATGAATTCCCCATAGTTTTTGCCCTCAGACAGTTCAAAGTCTAATAGTTGTGATTTTGAGACTCATCAGACCATAACTGAGCCAATAATTGCCTTCCTGCTTGGTTAGAAGATTATATGTTACAGTTTTCCTCTGACCTCAGTGATTATAACCCAAACTCCAAAATAGAATTCCTTGAACCACACATGGAAGGAGCCAGGGCCCCTGAATGTCTGCATGGGGCTCCCACCATTCTCATAGAGTATTTAGTAACAATTAATAATAATAATAATAATTAATAAATTTTTATTGTGTCTGGGGGAACAAAAAGAGTTTCCTGACCCCACGTACTTTCTAGCTAAGTTGAAATAGTAAAACTAACATAATAATCAAGATGTTGTGCATAGCATTTGGCATTTCAGGGCACTTCGAAATCTCATTTCACCTTGTCCAAATTTGAGTCCGGTTGCTATTTTCCGGAGGATGGAGCAGAGGTTTATGGGAAAAGCCACCTCTGCCTGGTGAACTGAGCTATAGGACCACTGAGAGTCTCCCATCCCCAGACTCAGGCTCCCCAGTGAGCATCCTCCCTACCATAGCTGGACTCCCCCACCCCTCCAGACTCGGTCTGTGCCTACAGATCAGCATCTGGGCTGATGTGAATGAATGTCATGCTGGGTTTCCAGACCTCCCACCTGACTATCTACTGCCTTTTGGAGTCTCTGTGTTTCAGAAATCACCATAATGTGACAGCCTGAACAGTTCAGATGCTCTGTAGGCCTTCCATGAGATGTAGAAATCGGAGAATTCCCATCTACTTCAGGATAAAAGACTCCACTACATAAAAATTTTTAAATCATTTATTTAGTTTTGAGAAACGGAGCGAGACAGAGTGCAAGCAGGGGAGTGGCAAAGAGAGAAGGAGACACAGAATATGAAGCAGGCTCCAGACTCCAAGCTGTCAGCCCAGAGCCCAACTCGGGGCTCGAACTTACGAATCGCGAGATCATGACCTGAGCCAAAGTCGGCCACTTAACCAACTGAGCCATCCAGGCGCCCCTCCACTACTTAAATTAACCTGTTACCATTTAGTGTACATTAAGAATAGAAACATTCTCGGGCACCTGGGGGGCTCAGTTGGTTGTGTCCAATTCTTGATTTCAGCTCAGGTCATGATCCCACAGTTTGTGGGATCGAGCCCCATGCTATCAGCACAGAGCCTGCTTGGGATTCTCTCTCTCTCCCTCTCTCTCTGATCTCCCCAACTTGTTTTCTCTCTCTATCTCTCCCTCTCTTTCTGTGCATGTATGTCTCAAAATAAAATAAATAAACATTAAAAGAAAGAACAGAACCATCTTAGAATATGGTATACTCTTATATCCCTGTCTCCGCTGCTTGCAGTAGAAAATCCATAAAGCTTTGATTACTCCAAACCTTCAGGGTTCACAAAATACATACACTGTGCAACGTTGCCCTATGCATATCGTAATTCCTGGAGTTAGCAGATCAACCAAATTAAACAGCCCGTTGAACAGCTTTTTTGAGCCAGTGAATTGAATGGAAGCATCTGTTGAGTTTATGGAGTTATATAGTCATATGGAGTATATGGACATAGTATAGTCAGATACCTCCATTTGTTCTATTGGCTCTTCCCTGACAGCCTTGGCAAAGTTGAGAAATCAGTAAAATTAGGCTTCACTGGTCTTGTCCCTCTTCGGGTCTTCCATCTCACCAGGAACCCAGGGGCGTTCTGTGTCCTCAAAACATCTCATTTCCATATTCCCTCTGCTAAGAGTTACAGTGGGAATCTCTCCATATCCTATATTTTCCCACCACACTAAAACTTAGCTCTGATGCATTCCGTCTTCTGCTTCCCATGATAAAAGTAGGTCAGATCATAAGTAAGCGACTGAATTATTTAGAAATGGACACATGGATGAATAAAATATGGAGAAAAGCCACCCCCCCCCCC
>PJEM01006618.1:0-33162 GCA_004023845.1 Helogale parvula | reverse complement strand
CTTCTACTATGTTAGCAATCACCTCTTCCAGCATAAGACCTAAACACAGGACCTGTGGTGCCAAAGAAGTGTCACCAAAAATCTTATATCTGATCATGCATTCTGCACTGTCGGGGACCTGAAAGGGAGCCTTATATATCTGGGGTACTCTCATTCTGATCACAGACTCTAAGAGGAATTGGCTGGGTTCTTGAGAGATTTTCTCATCCCAGCCCTTTTCCTACTTGTGCACGAATGAAGAACAGCGCCACCCAAACGTGCCTGCTGACTCTTGTGGGACGCCTAGATGAACACAGGCTCCATGGTCCACCGGGCTGGTGCTTCATTCCATGGCATTGAGGAAGCGCTTTCTCCACGTAGCCCATTGGTTGATGCCCATTTTCTCGTGTCTGGTCCCTGGAAGACACAAACAACAGCAAATCCACTTCCTCCCCATCACAACCCTTCCTAGATACAGTCCTGACTGAAATGAATTTGCTGAAATACGTGCTTTCCACGGTTAAACTTACTTTGTAAGAAAAAATGCTTGAGTTCAACAAGTCACTAAGCCAAGGACACAACGTTTTCTCTTCATGAGAAAAAACAGATATCCCATTAAAGAAATAAATTACTTGGTTGCATTTAGTTTGTATTTAAGTGCTCTGTTACTAAATATTCCTTGGCTGGGAAACTCCATCATTCTTGTTGGCTAGTGGGTTGGGATAAATAACTTCTTGCCTGAACCTGTAGATTGTTAGCTTTGAGCCCTTGATTCTCCTGAGGCTAATAAGGCAGTTCTCAGAAGGTGCATGTTGGATTCTGCAGCTTGTGTTTCAATATATGGTTCAAGGGATTTGTTTCCAGGAAGGGGTGGGGCATTAGTACGGCACTGGCTCGATGTTCATAGTGACTTTTATCTCTAGTTCGTAGACTCCATTAATTGTCACCCAAACACCGTCTCCACTGGCTCTTTCTTCGTTGCATAGAGGCATTTTTGTCCTTTCCATTTTAAAAACAACTGTGACCCTCAACCTCTTCTAGCCCTGGACAGAAAAGTAGGGAGGCATTATCTCCATTCCGTATCTCTTGCCAATTACTCTTCTATCCTTCTGCTTCCCATCACAGCCAAGCTTTCTCGATGTGGTCTACACCGGCTGTCTTCCCCTTTACATCCAACTCACAAAACAAAGCATCGCGATCTGCCTTGTGCTTCCCCCCTGTAACCTGCAGCTTCTCTCAGCTCCTTGTTGCTAAATTCAGTCTCATTTTGCTTAAATATCATGTAGCATTTAAGCCTCCTTAAAATTCTTACAGTCGTGAGCTTCAGGGCATCACTTCCTTGTGCTTCTCTCCAACTGCCCGGGTCTGTTCTTTCTCAATCTCTGCTGTCTCCACTTCTGCCATTCCCTTCATTACAAGGTGAGTCTCTTAACCCTCTTTTTCTCCCAATATGCACAGCCTTTCTGGACAATTTTGTCTCCTCCAGGGCTGGCTCCATTCTCCAGCTGGGACCTCTCTGCCGAGATCCAGACATAAATGTCTCACTGCCTTGGGACATCTCTTGTATCCAAAACAGCTGGAATTCTCCCCCGTCTCCCCACACTGCTCTTCTTCCTCCATGTGCTCAGTCTCAGTTGAATGGTACGACTGCACATTTGAGATCAACCCAGAAATTTTGGGGTCATCTTTGACCTCACATCCAACCACTAACAAAGGCCATTTGACTCCAACTCCTTAAAAGTTTCAAATCCATGTCCCACTTATCACTGAGGCACCATGGCTGTGGCTTTATATCGCCTCTCCATCATCTTCCTCTAATTAGTCTCCCCATCCTCTGATTCTCTACTAGTCTTCCCCTCCATTAGTCTCCCCTCCTCTGATTTTGGCTTCAACCAATCCATTCTCCCTACAGCTTCTAAAATGATCTTTCTGAAGTTCAGAAATACAAATCTGATTGGGTAATTTGCCTACTTGAGATTCATCACCGGCGGTCCATTACTCTCAGAAGAAAACCCAAACTCCTTCCTATGACCATGGAAAGGCTCTGCAGGAGCTGGCTCCCCACCCCTACTCCAGCCTCACTTTTCACAAATCTTGTTCTCATTCTCCAAGCCCTACCCACACTCGAACTCTTGCCCTTCTGCATCTCCAGGAGCCTCACAATGTCCCATGCGGTTGCTGTCAAGGTATTGACCAGGACTGTGGCCATCTAATGGCTTGACCGGGAGAATCAGCTCCCCAGTGGCTCATACACATGGCTGGCAAGTGGTACTGGTTGTTAGTAGGAAGACTTGGTTCCCCCATGTGGGTTTCAGCCTGCTCAAGTGTCCTCACAACATGGCAGCTGACTTCCCCAGAGGGGGAGAAAGAACCAGGTGGATACCGTCCTTCTGAGGACTTAACTTCAGAAGTCACAGAGCATCCCTTCCACCATATTCTTTTCATTAGACGCACAGAGCTAAGCTTCACTCACATACCAGGAGGAAAGGGGAAATTAGGCTCTGCCTTTTGAAGGGAGCAGTGTTGAAGAATTGGCAGACATAGTTAAAGAGCTCTACCAAGGCTGAAAACAAAGGGTTGGACTTTCCAAGTCCATGACGGGTGTGGAATAGAGTCTAGGGGGTGGAGGACATGTGCTTGCCAATAAATTCTATGGCAGCAGCAAGACCGCAGGTTGGATACCAGTAGGGCTGGTGTTCTTTACAGAAGGGAGGCTGTGGATTTTCTGTTTGATGGAAGGAGAGGTAATTGTCGGGTGAAGCTGTGTTTAAGTTCCAGCTCAGTCACTTACCAGCCGTGCAAACTCGGTCATTGTACTTGTCTCCTCGTGGCCTCTGTTTTCTCTTTGTATCACAACATAAAAATAGTGTGGCTTCCTCAGAGGGTTCATATAAGGATTAAAATGTAAGGGTGTATCAGGAAGAGTGGGGAGGCCCACAGGCACGTACTGCCTGAAGGGTCGATTGCCAAATTTCCCCTGGTTTATGTGGACAAGGACCCAATGGCCCCAGATGACCTTGATATTCATAACCCTTAGTGGACTCCATCACTTATTTACCTATATCTGCTTTCTCTTTCCAAGGTCAATTTCTTCATCTTCCTGAAAATTGTCAAGCTTCTCATTTCTAAGCTCAAAGCCCATCAAATGTGCTTCAAAGATTATAAATGCAGGTGAGTGGCCTGAGGTCGGTACCCAATGGTCCGAGATTATTTTGTCGCCTTCCGGCTGTCCTGGTTAATGCTCCGGGAAGAGGGGCATGAGCTACATCAGTATGTCTATCTTTTAAGACAAAAGTATCAGGAAGAGACCCTCTTAAAAGGTGTCACAGGGTCGGGTGAGCTTTCTGCCATTGATAAGGACCTTCTTGCCCCATGGAAATAAAGCGAGTAGTCAAGGGTACACACATTCCCAGTGGCAGGAAGCTTAAAATGCCCCTGAGAATAGGTGGTTGAGCCATTTGGTTGAGCCAAAGGAGGGGTTCTGAGGGTAAGGATTTTAGTCCACATGGCAGGCCATAGGCAGAGATGTGAGTGGGGACAGCTAGAGCTTTATCTCTCTCTAAGACTAGCATCGGGCCTGACTCACAAGTGCTGGGAAGGTAGTTTTCCCCTTTAGCTGAGAAACATTTAATAAACACCTACCACGTGCCTGGCACTGATCTTGGAACAAAAGAAAGGTACGATGTGGACCCAGTCTACAAAGACCACCCAGACCAGCCCACAAGGACTAGTGTATTGGTGTGAACGTGCATCAGGATGGTTGATGCTGGCTGTGGCCCCAGAGTCTCTGAGTGACCTTGGGCAAGTCACTTGGCCTCCTTGGGCCTGATTTCTGATGTGGAAAGTGGGAATGTGATACGAGACCCCTTTCTTGCTTGTTAGGAGGACCAAAGAAGGTCATAGATGTAAGTTCTCCATCAATCAGATGTGGAGAGCAGTGTTTGCCCAGGATCCAGACCCCAAGTCCTAGCTACTTCAAACCCTTCTTCCAGGAGGTCCCAAAGGATAAACACGCATGTCCCCCACTGGCAAAATGTATGCTGTAATTGGCCCAAGTATTTTGCAAACACCCTTATCCCCAGGGCACTTGGGACTCTCGCGGCGCCTCTGGTGGGGACCTTAAGTGGCTCAAAGCTTCTTTGGCCTTTTCCCAAGACTCAGCCTCTAACTGTTCTGTGAGGGTGGAGGTCCAAAAACATAGTCAGAGCTGTGCTAGTCCGGCCACCGTGGGCCCATTCAGGGAGGGCAGCCTTCTCACCAATCAGGTGCAGGGGACTCTGGGGCGTCTGGGAAACTGGAAAGAGCCCCGCACTCCCCACAGACAGATCAGGGAGCAGACGGATCCCAGGACATCACTTTCCATCACCAGGCAGCCAGCCCAAACATGGCTCAACACTCAGTGTTCAGACTCCGTAAGCGTGGCATGGGGCCCTGCTACGTGGGCTCCTACGGGAGCCCCCCCAAGAGATTCTGACACACAAGATGCAGAACCTCTGTATCAGATGCTCTGGGGAAGTAATGCATGGAATTTTCTGGTGGGACCACGGCAGATGCGTTTCTAAGCAGCCTCAATATCCCTTTCTGCAAGGTTTCGTTTAGAGTCCTCCAATAGTGGTTTCCAGACTTTTTCGATCATGCATCTTGTTCAGTAAAGAAATTCTGAGCATGCCTCTCTCATCATATATACACACGATCTGCTGAACTAATACAGTCATAAAGTACAGCAAGAAATAGAAAGTTATAAGGGATAGATTAAATATGAGCACAGAGGACTCCCATTATTCTTTCCCTCTTATGTTTTCTTCTAATACCAAATGATTGTCTTTCACAAGCCTGAAGCATGCATGCCCGATGGGGAGTCAGTGATCTAGAGAATCGTAAATCAAGATACCGGGAGACCTTCATGGTTAAGCAATGATTCAGGACAGCTATTTTGGGGGATGAAGGAATAACCCATCTGACGTACACAATCTATCTGGAAAGTTCTTTTCTCCTTCCCTGACCCTTGTTCAAAGATAAAGGTTGAAAAGAGGAAGCTGGGTGCATGGCCACCTGGAGGCGCCCCCAGGGCGAGCTGCCTCACCTTAGCAAGTTTGCTACCTCCTGGAGACTGAGCTGAGGACCTATCAGGGTTCCCAAGAGGCTGAGACTTTAGAGGGCTGACTAACACCAACTGAACTCACAAGAGACTGATATATAAACCAGACTCTACAATTGTTTATTCCTAAGAGGCTGCGAAAGGCAGGCGTGGGGTGAGGTTTCCTTCTGGTGCCTGTACTTCTAGTACCATTGGCGACAAATGATCCAGAAATCCAAAGCAGTCACTAGAGGCTTGCTGGTGATCACGTCGTCCAAGGAGAGTGGTCGGTGCGAAGGATCGTGGACCGTGAGAAGCCCCCCCGGCCCGTCCAGCCACCTCCCTGGTGAGAGCAGGGCTCATTCCCCAAGGTCTCCACAGATAAAGCTGGAGAAGTACAGGGACTTCCCACTTCCTGGTGATTTTCTCCACTATTTTGGTCCGCCATCTGCTTTCTCTTTACTTTGTCTCCGTGCAGAATACAGTCCAATTAAGTAACATATGCTCATTAATTAGCAAAAGCCAGGCCACGGCAGGCCACCTTATTTTACTGCCTGGGCTGGAGGATCCTACAGCACTGATGAGGCCATTGTCTCTTTTCCTCTCACAACAGCACTGACGCCCTCATTTCTAAGTCCCCTCACCTCCAGGGGGCCATCAGCAGCTCCCAGCTCCCACCGCCCTCTTCCACATTGGAGGGGGTCTCCTCCTCCACCTCCTTGTCCCCCTCCAGATCTGCTTCCCTCTGTCGCCCTCTGCTAGGGTGAGGAGGAAGGGGCGGAGGGGCCCAGTGCATTTTGTCCAAACTCTGGTAGAAACAGGTCTGCCCCCACCTCTCCCAGATTTTGAGAACTTTCAGAATGTGGCTCCAAGACGTGGCCCTCCTCCAGGGGTGTATTTAAGGAAGGTTTAAATTACATATATTTAGGTCTTGCCAAAAAAGGCAAGTTGCTAGGAGATGGGGAAACTTCTGTAGTCCTAGCCCTGTCTCGAGGCTCCCACCCTTTGAGCGGAGGAATGTTACATGGTCCACCTGCCTGGCCCGGAGCGGAGAGCTGACCCAGGCCCCCGGGATGGGGACAGACACCTGCCCACACCCAGTGTGGCCTCTGACCTGTGTGGTTCCCAGCACTCAGGTGGCTGTCCTCGTGAAGGACCTGGAGGTCTTAACTTCGCGCATGAATTTATAAAGGAGAATCATTTCTTAACGTGCTGAACCCCAGAGCCCTCTCTTTAAAGACCTTCTGGTGGGCAACAAAGACCAAAAAAAAAAAAAAAAGACCACAAATGGAAGTAACATTGATCTTTGAGGTTATAAAACAACCCAAGGGCAGGGATGACTTCTTTATTATTTTTTTAAGTTCAAGTTAGTTAATGTATAATTTAATAATCATTTCAGGAGTAGAATTTAGTGATTCATCCCCTACATGACACCCAGTGCTCATCCCAGCAAATGCCCTCTTAATGCCCGCCCCCACTGAGCCCTGCCCCCACCCAACACCCCACCAGCAACCCTCAGTTTGTTCTCTGTATTTAAGAATCTCTTACGGTTTGTCTCCTTCTGTGTTTTTATCTTATTTTTGCTTCCCTTCCCCTGTGTTCATCTATTTTGTCTCAAATTCTACATACGAGTGAAATCATTTCACTTCGCAGAATACACTCTAGTTCCATCCATGTTGTTGCAAATGACAAGATTCCATTCTTTTTTATTGCCGAGTAGTGCTCCATTGTATATATATACACCACACCTTCTTTATGCCTTCATCCGTCAATGGACACTTGGGCTCTTTCCATACTTTGACTGGTGTTTATAGTGCTGCTATAAATTTTGGGTGCATGTAACCCTTCGAATCAGCATTTTGGTATCTTTTGGATAAATACCTACTAGTGCAACTGTTGGATCATAGGGTAGTTCTATTTTTAATTTTTTTGAGGAACTTCTGTACTGTTTTCCAGAGTGGCTGCACCAGTTTGCATTCCCACCAGCAGTGAAAGAGGGTCCCTCTCTCGGAGATGGCTTCTTTAAAAAAATTGATAGCTAAGTGTTCCTGATCATTCACCTAGTGTCAGATACCATTATTCTGAGTGTTTGCCACGTGTCATTTAGTCTTTAAAAATGACTGTGTTATTATTAGTAATAATAATTTATTATATTTCAACATTTTTTATTATATTGTCTGTCATAGAACTCTTGTTTTTATGGGTGAGAGGTGAAATAGTTTGCCCAAAGCTAATGGCCAGGCATTGGTGAGCCTGGGATTCGAACCCAGGCCCAGATGCTGTCTTGTACTCTACTCCTGTGATGACATCTCTTCCTCTCTCACTGCACTAACTCGTGCTCAATAAATATTTGTTGGATTGCTGACAGACTACAATAAACCAAACAATTTAAATAAATAATTGGCTATAGATGAAAAATAAGTGTAAATTTACAGTTCGTAAGCATAAACGGTGATAAACATTTATGGATTTCCATTTGACCAGGGACACTCATGGGGTTCTGTCCAAGCAGAAGTCAGAATGAGGTGAGGAATAAGAAATCCCTTGACGTCCATCCAGAGATCTGGTCGTTACCCAAAACGGCCCAAAACTTCATAAAAAGATGCTCGTTCTTTAAAGATCATCCCATACTGGGGACCTGGGTGGCTCAGGTGATTAAGCTTCCAACTTCAGCTCAGGTCATGATCTCGTGGTCTGTGGGTTTGAGCCCTGTGTCGGGCTCTGTGCTGACAGCTCAGAGCCTAGAGCCTGCTTCAGACTCTGTGTCTCCTTCTCTCTGCCCCTCCCCCACTCGTGCTCTGTCTTTCTCTCTCTCTCAAAAATAAACATTAAAAATAATAAAAAAAAAAAGATCATCCCATACTAAATGCAGGATTCTGGCACGTGCAGAGGACGTCCGTGGGAAGAACTGGTGAAATCCGAATGGAATCCGGATGCATAGTTAGTGGTCACATACCAATGTTGGACAAATGGTCCGGTTATACAAGGCTAACACGAGGGGAAAGATACAACATAGGGAAAACAGTGAAGTGTATGTAGGCACGCTTTGTACTATTTTCGCTACTTTTCTACACATCTAAATTTATTCCAAAATAAAGAGCTTATTCAAAACACGTAATGTCATAGCGCGGTCCCAAGAATAATTTGAAACTGAGGCACAGATCTGCAACTAAGTATGTAAGTAGGTGTCCTTGAAACCGAGATAACCCAGAGCAAGGGTGGCAAACTCAGACACAAGGAATGCTAGTGAGCAGTGCAGACTAGTTGATTGTCCTGGAGCACATGTTCCTTCTAGAAAGAAACAGTCACCCTCAGGCTGGAGCCGACGGTAACCAAGCAAAAATTCAGGCCCAGTATTGCCAGATTCTCCCATTTTTCAAGAGAAGCCAGAAATCTGGACCTCTTTGCTAAAACTCTCCCTATTATTTAAAGATGATTCCAATAACAAAAATGACCCCTTTTGCATGAGTCAAGACCGTCTGCAGGCCAAGTACAGCCTGTGGCCGCCATTTTGCTACCTCTGACCCAAGGGTTTTAAAAATACTCCTGGAAATTAAAAAACAAAAAAATCTCTTGAAATATTCTGTGCTTGGGAGCACCTTAATGTTGCTGACTGAGTGGGTGTGGAATGGAGTAGAGAAAGCAAGGCTCAGGAGAACCAGAGAGCCAGGCTCCCTCTTCCCCAGTCTCCCTGGTCAGTCACAGCCCTGGACACACAGCCCATGGGCCTGGGTGGAGCCCCCTCTGCCCTTCTCTTAGGACTCCAGGTCTTTCCAGGGCACAAAAGTAAAGGCTTTTTGTTTCCTTGATAACATTACACTTGAATGGCTCTCACAGATACAGGATCTATACTTAGCACTTTCTCTTGGGTACAGTTGAACCTTCTTAAGGATACTGCCCATGATCTGCTGACATTCCTGCGTCTTTAAGTCAGTCCATGGGGTCCAGTGGGTGAGAGACTTCTCCAAGTCTGGCCCTTTAAGTGATTTGGGCTAAAAAGTCATTATGATGAAACTCTTCTTTTTTCCAATGTGTGTATACAAGACAGTAGCTCTGTTTGTACCCTGAATATGAGTCACGTTTGCTAATGTAGTTAGTTTTAAATTAAGCTCAGTGGTGAGAAGCAATTATTCCCAAATGTGGCTGCGAATCAGAATCCCATGGGGAATGCCTTAAAAATTAACATTCCCAGCTCCAAACATCCAGGGGCTTTGACTCAGGAGGTCAACACTGGGGCCCAGGAAGCTAGCCAGCTAGCTCTATTTATTATCTATTATCAATGTATCTATCCATCCATTTATCTATCTATTTATCTACCTACCCATCATCTATATATTTATTCATCCATTTATCTATTTATTTGCATCCATTTATCTATCAATCTACCTATCTATCTATCTATCTATCATATATCTATCTTCCTACCTACCTAGCTATCCATCTATTTATCCACTTATCTATCTTCCTATCCATCATAGATTATCTGTTTATCTACCTATCTATAGTCTATCATCTGTTTATTATCTATCATCTATCATCTCTGTATCTATCTGTTTACCTATCTTCCTATCTATCTGTCCATCTATCTGCCTATCCATCTATGTATCCATCCATCCATCATCTACCTATCATTTTAAGTTCTGTAAGGAATGCTGACGGTGAACCATGTTTGGGAACCACCAGTGTACGGCGTGGAATGCTTGGGCCCCAGCTGTGCACTTTGCACGTGGGTGGTGCAAAGGAATGTTTGTCTTTTTTATGTAGAATGTATACAACAGGAGCTTCCACACAGCACTTTTTATGAGGAGGATCAGTCTCTCATTTCCTGCAGTTCTTACTGTCTTGGGGCTGAGGGGCAGCACTCATGGAGTGTGAAGTCAGAAGCCTTGCTTCTAGGCCTGGATTCGTCACTTAGTAGCTCTGGGACCCCGGACACATCATTTTCTTTCCCTTCTCAGGTTCAGTAAAGCATGACATTGGAAGTTCTGAATAGAGAAAGAAATAGAGGCACTTGCTAGCCAGGTAATAGGAAATCTGTCAAACGTGGTAGTGGTGTAATGTCCAGGGGTGACAGCCATGCCCGTGGAAATCTATCCATCAGGCAAAACATAACCTGATGTTTATAGATTATGATATACCTATCATATCTATAGGATAGACAGAGAATTCATCCATGCATTCATCCATTCACTCAATTCATGTTTGTTTTCTGAACATCTGGCCATGGGTCAGGTGTAGCTAGGGGCGCATCCGTAGACAGGACCACACTGGCCCGCAAGACATTCAACGTGTAGCCAAGGAGACAAGCTGGAAGATCAGCTATTTGTCAGCAGGATAAGAGCTACCGTAAAATCACACACAGAGAGCAGGAAACGTTGCCCGCTCCCAGTGTGGCCCTCACGACAGGGTTCTGGTTTCCGCCGGCAGATTGGCAAAGTCGACGCTGGTCCTCATTCCTTTGCTGGGCGTTCACGAGATTCTCTTCTCTTTCATCACGGACGATCAGGTTGAAGGATTTCCAAAACTTATACGACTCTTCGTTCAGCTGACTCTGAGCTCCTTCCATGTAAGTAGGCGTCCGAACCAGGATCCCTGTGCTTTGGTGAAAACAAAGTCCTCTCGACCCGAGCAGGCTCAGAATTGGGAAAGCCCGCAGGTGGCTCTGTTGGTGAGGGCCTTTGGCATTAGAAGGGTGGGAGGACCAAAAGTGTCGCCTTGTTCCTGCCAGCGTGACTCAGTGACTAAGAAAAGTGGTCTGTCTCCTGGGCCCTAATAGTTGGTGTGACTCATAACTGTATTAACTGTGAGTATCAGCGTGAAGCCTTTTATTAAGCGTCTATTTTTGCTGGGTTCTCTGCAGGGCGTGGAGCAAAACGAACATTGTCTAGGCTTCAGGTGACATACTCAGAATACACACATAACACAACCCAGTAGGAGCCAGTTGAGTTGAGACCAGGAGGCTCTTGAACCTTGACAGCCATGTCGAGATGCACCAGATGGGCCTGAAACTAGAGCCCCACCTGGATATTTTGGCTATCCATTCCTTAAATTGTTATCCATTACCCAGTAGCTCACAGCAACAATATTTTTTTTATTATTTCTCATTATTCTGGGGGCCAGAATTCCAGGTGGGGCAAAGTGAGGATGGTGCCCCTCTGCTCCGTGCAAGCCTACTGGGGCCGGGACCTCCAGGATGCCTCACCACGCATACGTCTGGGCCTGGGCTGCGAAGGCTCACCTCGGGTGGCTGGAGCTGGCCGCAGTGGCTTTATTTGGGTCAAATTTCTGGGGCTTCGTTTCTCACGGCCAGCTACATTCCTCAGTTCCGGATCGTCCTAGGGCTTCTCATGCGCCACCTGTTCTTTTTTTGCGGTCTACCTAGCTGGGAAGCCGAACGTCTATGTGTCAGTTCTGGGCTCCCAATGACACAAAAGCAAGAGCTTCTAGACTTTCTAAATGCCTAAGCCTGACACTTTTGGTGACGCGCCCACCGCATTTTAATATTTAAAGCAAATCTCAGACCCATCCTGGACTGAAGGGGAGGAGACCACACAAGGGCATCAATGCTGGGAGGCATGGCTGGGTAGCAAAGGTCATGAATGAGAGTGACCACCACACATATTGCTGGTAGCAGAGCCCCGTGGAGCGGTAAGCTCAGGACTAACCATTCTAAAATGCTAATATGGGGGGTGCCTAGGTGGCTCAGTCGGTTGAGGGTCCGGCTTTGGCTCCGGTCATGATCTCATAGTTCCTGGGTTCGAGCCCCATGTCGGGCTCTGTGCTGACAGCTAGCTCAGAGCGTGGAGCCTGCTTCAGATTCTGTGTCTCCCTCTCTCTCGGCCCTTTCCCTGCTCACGCTGTCTCTCTCTCTCAAAAATAAATAAAACATTAAAAATTAAAAAAAAAATAAAATGGGAATATAAGGCAGGACTTATGGGATAGAGAAGAGAAGCACTTGGCAAATCCCCTCCCCAAAAAGCAACAATAAAATTGGACAAATCTGTCAACAGCAACCACTTGAAGACCCTGGAATCCAGCCAAAGGCATACAAAAGCTTGGGAAGAGTTTCCTCAAGAAAAATGACAAAATCTGAGTGAGAACAGTGGGCTCTGATGGTTTAGTGTGCTTGCTCTCCAACCTCTTCTCCGTCCTAAGGAACTTCGCTGCAGAGAGGGGCTGACTTGAGATCGATCAGTCCGGGAGCAGAGAAAGCCCACACAGCCCTGGCCATTGTCAGATACAGCCGGGATCCCAGTGGCAAAGGCTCGAGGAATGACAGAGTCATAGGCTGCCGTGGGGATCCCAGCCGGGATGAGAAACAGCCGGTGAGGTAGCCAGAAGCTTAACAGGGGGGTCTGAGGACCGAGACACTTGTCATGGGCCGTGGTCAGCTCCTACGTATCTCTCCGGGGGGCTGGAGGCTTGTGTGCATGGATGAGGTTGCACACACACAGGGAGAGACCAGAAAGGGTATTGACCTGCCACTGGCTGGGTTCCCGCACACATCCAGTAGACGCTCGAGGTGGAAAATAGAAGCCACAGAAGACTTAGAAACCGCCTAAACTTGGAATTGGTCCCCATGCCACATGCAGATCCATTGTCAAAGGGTGCGGAAGCTTTACTGGCTGAAGGTGGGTGAGTGCAACCTCTGACCAGTCACTGACGGGTCCTTATGCTATTATAAACGAGGCCAGGAGGCCAGACTTCAACACAAAACCGAAAGGTCTTGAAATGAGCACAGACATCCGTGGCTATGCACCACAGGGGAGAGAAGCCACAGAATAGTGGTCCAGGCAAATTCCTAAACAGACAAAACACCAGCACCCACCCAGGGAGTGTGAGTGGGGAACCGGATTCCTGAACTGCTGCAATACATGACCTAAAACTTCCAGGTTTGAACAGAAAAGTACGAGGCGTGTGGAGAAACAGGAAAGTATGATGCATACTCAGGAAAAAGAGGCTCAGTCCGTAGAAACTCTCAGAGTTCTCTTAAGCAAAGACTTCAAATAGATTCGGGAGTGACTGGCTGGCTCAGCTGGTAGAGCATGCAACTCCATCTCAGGGGTGTGAGTTCGAGCCCCACGTTAGGTATAGAGATTAATTAAAAATAAAACCTCTAAAAAATATGTGTTAAACGGATTGAAAGAAACCATGCTTAAGGAATAAATATACATATGATGACAAAGACTCGTCGATTAGGAAATCTTAGTACAGAGGGAGAAATTATAAAATAAGAACCAATCTGGGGGAACCTGCAAGGCACAGTCAATTGAGTGTCTGATTCTTGATCTGGGCTCAGGTCATGATCTCACAGTCTCTGGGTTAGAGCCCCGCACCAGTCTCTGTGCTGACAGCTCAAAGGCTGCCCCAAAAACAATTTTTTAAGTTTATTTTTTGACAGAGAAAGAGAGGGCAGACTTTCTCTCTCTTTCAAAAATAAACGTCAAAAGAAAAAAAATGACAGTGGTCCAGAGAACACGGAATTTTGGTTGGAATCCTTGCGGAGCACTGGGGAGAGCCTACGGCACAGTACTCACCAGCAATGGCTTAATCTCTGCAAATAAACCCCATCTCTGCCGACCTCTGGCACATGCAGCTTCTCCTGAGTCTTCTGTCAATAAGATGATATGAGGATTCCTCCATCGCAGTGATAATGGGAGGGTTCAATGACATCAAAAGTATTTCAGGAGATCGAAAGATATTTTATAGGGTTCCATTTTCATTCCTCTGCTGGTGTTTTGCTATTTTTCTTTTTTAGTTATTTCCTAGTGTATTTTTCCCCAGAGATTATAACTTGTATCTTAACATATCACAATCTTGTCATACTGAGTAACACAATTTTAGCAGAATATAGAAATCTTCCTTCAAAACAGCTTCATGCGTTCCTTCCTCTTCTGTGATATCACTGTGACAATATATTAGATGTTTATAATGTAGTGTGTAACACTAATACGTTTATAATAATTATTTTGTGCAATCTAATGTCTTTTTAAAACAATTTTTAAAATGTATTTCTTTTTTCAAAATTCTTTTTTGAGAGACAGAGAGAGACGGTGCGAGCAGGGGAGGGTCAGAGAGAGAGGGAGATACAGAATCTGAATCAGGCTCCAGGCTCTGAGCTGTCAGCACAGAGCCCAGCGCAGGGCTCGAACCCATGAACTGTGAGATCATGCCCTGAGCCGAAGCTGGACCCTTAACCCACTGAGCCACCCAGGTGTCCCCAATCCCTGCATCACAGTCTTAAAGCCAAGTGCGGAGCCAAGTGCTGAGATTCCGGGACGGAGCAGAGAATGTGCCTGCCCGTTGCACGCTCACGTGGTCTGGGCCGCTGGACGATGGCTCCTCTCTCCTTCTGTGAGAGCTGAGTTGTGTGTGGCTCTGAGCTGAGATCCAAGACTCATTGCTAATCTTTTTTTTTCATAATGAAACCATGTTAAATTTATTTCAATCTTTTCAGGGATTTCAATGGCTAAGCTTTAATGATTTGGTTTCCTATGTTGTTTGGTGTTGATCTTCTTTAAAAGGTAATCCCAGGGGCACCTGGCTGGCTCAGTCGGTTAAAGTGTCTGACTTCGGATCAGGTCACGGTCTCACAGTTCCTGCGTTTGAGCCCCTCGTTGAGCTCTGTGCTGACAGCTCGGAGCCTGGAACCTGCTTCAGATTCTGTCTCTCTCTCTCTCTCTCTCTCTCTCTGCCCCTCCCCCATGTGCACTCTGTCTCTGTCTCTCAAAAATAAAATAAAACATTTAAAAAATTAAAAAAAAAAGGCAATCCCAAATTAGGAACATCAACAACAAAGCAAGAAGTGACAGCTGTTCTGTCTATTAGTATCTGAGGGTCTTTCTTCCTCTGAGGGCTTGATTGGTCGAATGAATCAGAGATCTTACACACCCACGGCCGTCTGAAGACCAGATGCTCATGCGGAGCTATGGGGGACAGATTCTGAGGAAGTATCAGCCTATCAGACCCCTCTGGCAAGGGACCCATTATTTGCTATGTGGCAAAATACCCCAGAAGTTCATGGCTTAAAGCAAGGAACCGTGTTATCTTTAATGATTCTATAGGCTGGGCCACCTAGACCCAGCAGGGTGACACCTTTGATAGATGCAAGTGTTGAACAGGGCTGCGCACATCTGAAAGCTCGGTTGGGTTGGAATGTCCAATATGACCCATTCACATGGCTGGACCTCCACACGGTCTGTTGGCTGGGGCTCCGCTGAGGCCCCAGATCTCAGTTCTCCTCCACCTGGGCTCTCCATGTGTCGTGGGCGTCTCCTAGCCTGGCAGCCGGGCTCTCGGAACATCCCCAAAGCAAATGTTCTAAGAGGGAGAAAGCAGACAATTTCGATCATCCTAAGGTGTAGGCTTGGAAATGCCAGAATGTCTTTTCCACCATATTGCACTGGAGAAGGAGTCGCAAGGTCATCCCCGATTCAAAGGGAGGGGGAAAAACCAGGTCTACCACTTCTGGTGAGGAGTAGCATATGCCTACAGGGACGGGAGAGATCCTTGGGGCCATTTCTAGACGCTGGCCACCACACTCGATGGACCCTTTGGTCCTCCATCTGGAGCTCTGCCCTCCACCCTGCACCCCTGAGAAGGATGAGGAGCCAGAGTAGGGCAGGAAGCACACTGAGAGGGCCTGTGCATGGTCAGAGACTCCCTCCTTCTGAGCACCCCTGCCCTGCTCCCTTCCACATGGCAGGCAGTGGTGAGTGTGTGGGTGGGCAGATGTGTGGGAGCAAATTCGGTGGCTCATATCTTAGTGCATCGGCAGGAATTGGCATGGACCTAACAGCTGCCTGGAAGGTCCTTCAGTCTTCTAAGTGCTTATTTCTTTAAAAATTTTTTTACTGTTTATCTATTTTTGAGAGGGGGTGGGGTGGGACAGAGAGAGGGAGACACAGAATCTGAACCATGGAGCCGGACACAGACCTTGAACCCACGAACCACGAGATCATGACCTAAGTCAAGAGTCAGATGCTTAGCCAACGGGACCACCCAGGCGCCCCCACAATTCTTTATCAATGACTAGGGACACAACAGAAAGGAAATTGTTCTGTCACATTTTAGAAATCATCTGATATTGTACAAGGCAAGGAGTAAGTTACAGAAACGCAACTCATTCATTCATTCACTCATTCACGTATTTCTTTTATGGATATGACTGAGGTCCTCTCGTGTGCCAGACATTTGGAGACCAGGTCATCAAGGGGTTGTAGCTTCTGTTTTGCTCCCTTGGATCAACCCCCCCCCCCCCCCCGGGGGAAGCCAGCTACCTGTCATGAAGACATTCAACAGCTCTCTGGGGAGACTGAGGCCTCCTACCCCCACCAGCACCCCCTTGCCAGCCATGTAAGCGATCTTGGAAGCAAGTCAAGCCTTCAGAAGACTGAAGTTCCACCTAACATCTTGACCATAACTGGAAGGGTGAACCTGAGCCAAAATACCCAGCTTAGCCACTGCCAGATTCTTGGCGCATAGAAAGTATGTGAGGTGATAAATCTCTACTGTTTTGATCCACTGAGTTCTACAGCGACAGGTAACTGCTACATGAGCTTGAGATGCTGAAGGAAACCAGAAAGCCAGTGGGGCGGGATCACAAGGGTTAAGGGTAAACACGGCACAAGGTGAAGTCAGTGACACAGATACAGAGCCCAGGTCACCTTTAGCTCCTTCTGTGGTGACGCGATTTTATTTTATCTAAGCGTGATGAGAAACTACTGGCATGAAATGATCTATTTTTAAAAAAATTTTTTTTAATGTTTATTTTTGAGAGAGAGACAGAGAGTGAGTGGGGGAGGAACAGAGAGAGAGCCAGAAATGGAAGCAGGCTCCAGACTCTGAGCTGTCAGCACAGAGTCCAACGTGGGTCTTGAACTCACAAACGATGAGATCATAACCTGAGCAAGACATATTCTGACAAAAGAAGGGGGTATTTGTTAACTCATGTAAACGAAGACTTCAGGATCAGGCATAGTTGGGTCCAGGTACTCAAACACAAATTGGAAATCTGCCTCTTGCGTCTCCAGCCTCTGCTTTTCTCTCTGTTGCCTTCATCCTTGGACAGTCTCCCTGCATGTAGCGGGGAAGATGCCCATGTGTGTCTCCAGGTCCTACTTGGACGGTATACAGTTGGCAAACACAGGGAAGAGAGTTCAACCCGTTTTTCCCATTCCCAGTGAAAAGAACTCAGATTGGCCCTGCCTGGGTCCCATGCCCATTTGGGCTGATTATTGTGGTGATGGCCATCCTGGACCGTGGGGACCATGATCGACAGCCTTGCTAGAAGCTGGGGGAACTGGGGAGGGTCAGTTCTCAAAAGGAAAGAAGAAAATTCAGGCCAAAAAAGTTAGCCATGCTCATTATGGACAAGTAGAAACGGAACAGTGGTCTTGTACAATATTTGTGAATTGAATGAATACTAGAGGGTCTTTGGGATTTAATCACCATTCACCTGCCAGCATCTAAGTGAATCTCTGGGCTGATGTGGGTGGTGGACGTCAAGGTGAGAAGATTCCAGTGAAATCCAGGTTAACATAACCAGTATGACAAACTCTGATTGGTGCCAGCCTTGTAATCGTCTGCCTCTTCTGGAAGCTCCTAGGACTGGGCGGGCCCTTGGGCTTGCCAGAGGCTGTCGGCCACATCTTGGACTGAGTCAAACCTCATGCCACCTCTTCCTTTGATTGCAGGGATTCCTCGTGGCCTTGCAGTATTGTTTTGCCAATGGAGAGGTACGTCTCCGGAGGGGACAGCCGGGTTCCAGTGAGGCCGGGGCTGGCATCCTGCTGCCCCCCGGAGGCGGCTGGTTATGGGGTGGTGGGAGGGGGGAGTGTGCGGTGATGGGCATGGAGTGGGGCAAGTCTGTTCCGTGAGCCCCCGGCAGGGAGAGCGGGAGGCAGCTTAGACCGATGGGCAAAGCTACTGGGATGAGTGAAGAGTTCAGAACCCAACCCTGAGTCCATCGAGCACCGTAGCTCTTTGAGCCTCAGTTTTCTCATCTGCAAAATGGGAATACTAACCGTCCCTGCCCTGTAGTATCGCCCTGGGCTTGCTGAGCTCCTGGTAAAGGCGGCCCGGCACCTGTTAACTATGATGGCTCTTACTATTAATATTATTATTAATAATATGCTATTAATATTATTTTTATTATTAATATTATTGCAAGCCCTGGAAAGAGGCTTGAGAGGGGGAGGGCAGAGGCCAGAGGGTTTTCTCTCAGCTTCAGGAATTGGCGGAATTCCCAGGCCCCCTGTCACCCACTAGAATGGAAGCTTCTGGACAGCAACACTTGCTTCCCTCCTGCTCGCTGCTGCCGCTTCTGTGTTCGGGAGGGGCACCTTGTCCCCCGGGCGGGTGTCCTATGGCACCTCGACACAGTCCTTTCCGGAACACCATATCTCAAATTTTTGTGCCCTGCCCCACTGTTGTGCCCGTGTCCTACCCTCTGCCGTGCACACTGTGCTCCTCAACTGCTCCTCTCTGCTCACCCCTCCTACCCCCCAGTTAGGAGGTAAGTGTCCCGCCCGCGCACACAGGAGCCACGCAGTAAATAATTGCCGAGAGGACACACGGATGGGGGCAAAATGAGTCCGGGACAGAGACCCGCCCTCTTCTCCCCCGCCCCCACCCCGGCAGGTGAAGGCGGAGCTCCGCAAGCAGTGGGTCCGCTTCCTGCTCGCCCGCAGCTCTGGCTGCAGAGCCTGCGTCCTGGAGAAGAACTTCCGATTCCTGGGGAAATGTCCCAAGACGCTGGCCAAGGCAGACGGCAAGGGGACGCTGCAGAAGCTGCAGCCGGGCGGCGGGCAGCTGCTGCCTCTGGCCGCGCAGGGCCTGGGGGCGCGGGGCGCCCGGCCGCCGCGGGGACACGCAGCCTGGCCCCGGGGCGGCAGCCTGTCCGAGAGCAGCGACGGAGACTTCACCCTGACCCACACCATGGAGGAGATTCTGGAAGAGAGCGAGATCTAGGCTGGGGGCCCACGCCCTGGCTCTGCTCCCCGAGAGCGGGGAGGGAGGACGCGGCACGCCACACGGGGTCGCCAGTCTCCCCAGGGCACCACGCCCGCTTTGGTATCAAGTTCAAGTCCCGTCTTGCACGCCGGAAGACCTTGGGTGCAGGAGGGCTCTGGAGGTTGAGCGGGGCCCGGGCCGTTAGAGTCAGGCTCAGTGACTGAATGGATAAGTCAGGGGGCGCGCGGGTAGGTTGACGCATCAGGGGGGAGGGACGTCTGGTTTGTACCAGGCGGGTTGCCAGACTTCGCAGTTAAAACGCATAACGAACGCTCAGTTACATTTGCATTTCAGATACATGAATAATCTTACTGTAGACGTATTTCCCGTTCTCTGCAACTCAGATCAAGTCGTGCGTCCTGTATTTTATGTGGCAACTCCATTGTCAAGGATACTTTGTAGCAGGGGTGGGGACTAGGCTGACAGGTGAGGATCGCAGTTTGGGTACAAGAGTTCAGACAGTCCTGGAAAAATCCTCGATTGCTACGATAAGTGATATTTTAACACGACTTTAAAAAATGATAAAATCCTCAAGCTCCAGTGGGTGGGCTCTTTATACACATAACTTTATCAGAACCAGGGCCAGGCTGAGAGGGAGGTCAGCTCATAGAAAGGTGGAGTCTGATACTGATTTCATTGATAATTTTGCCATTTCGCTGATCATGGACTTTTTAACATTCGTTTCTTTTTTCCAACGATTGCCCCAAAATATTATTTATCTTGGCAATTGAGGTTTTCTGGGCGCTTCCCCCAGTCCCGGCTCTGCTTTCCGAAAGGGAAAATGGGAGCAAAGGCATTAGGCAAGTGCGTAACAAATCAAAGGGGTATCTGGGGGTCCAGATTATCCGTAGTTCAGTCACTGAAATACACATGCTTCTAATCTCTCCTTCCCCTCAGTGCCCCTGCCTTTCCTCATCCTGGAAAGCTGGGGTCCCAGCACAGCTGGACCAGAGTAGGCACGCAGCACACATTCATCAGTGACACAGGACAGAAGTGTCCTGGAAGCATCAGATGCTGTGAGGGGTCAGTCACCCGGGACCCAGCCTCGAATAGGAGAAGGAACTTTTTATTCCCCAAAGCATCTGTAAATATACCCTGCCCCCTCCTCCCTCCACAAATGGGGCGGCACACAGACACACAGACACACAGACACACAGACACACACACACACACTCACTGCTTGCTCTTGTCTTGCTAAAGATTAAAACAAGTTTATTTAATTTGGTTTGTATGTGGTCGATTCTTTGACATGTGTTTCTCCCTGGTGTGCTGTTCTTGGGTAGAAGTGGAAGAAAGAGGGGCGCCTGGGGGGCTCAGTCAGTTAAACAGCCAACTTCAGCCCAGGTCATGATCTAACGGTTTGTGAGTTCAAGCCCCGCGTTAGGCTCTGTGTTGACAGCTCAGAGCCTGGAGCCTGCTTGGGATTCTGTGTCTCTGTCTCTCTCTACCCCTCCCCTGCTCACTCTCTGTCTCTCAAAAATGAAAAAACTTTAAAAATTAAAAAAAAAAGAAGTAGAAGAAAGGGGTGTAGCATGAACCTCCTTGGGGACCAAGAGGAGTGAGCAGAGGGTAGGGGACAGAGGTCAGAGGACAGGAGGTAAGTGTCTCCCCTCACCTAGACCACCCCATAGGGCATTCACTTTGCTTGTTGCTTTGAGGGTCTGGCCTAGTGGGTCTCAATCCTGCCATGACAACCCCCTGAGGAAATTTCCAGAAACACTGATGGCTGGGGCCTGAGCCAGAGAGTCTCATGAAATTGGTCTGAATGAGCCTGGACATAGTGATTTTGTTTTTTACTGTGGTAAAATACATGTAACGCCAAATTTACCATTTTAACGACTTTTAACTCTGCAGTTCCGTGGCAGTAAGGGCACTCGTTCACACTGTTGTCCAAGCATCCCTACCATCCGTCTCTGGAACTTTCTCACCTCCCCAGACTGAACCCCTGTCCCCATTAAACAATAACCCCCCATCTCCACCCCCAGCCCCTGGCTCACCAGTCTACTTCCCATCTCTGAACGTGAGGACTCCACGTACATTCATTGTATCCGTGGAGTCATGCGGTATTTGTCTCTTGGTGAGTGGCTTATCTCATTCAGCATAATGTCCTCAAGGGTGTAGTAGAATGTACTAGAGTCTCATTCGTTCTTATTTTTTTATGTTTATTTTTGGGAGAGAGAGAGACAGAGCGTGACCAGGGGAGGGGCAGAGAGAGAGGAAGACACAGAATCCGAAGCAGGCTCCAGGCTCCAAGCTGTCAGCACACAGCCCGATGCGGGTGCGAACTCACGGAGTGCAAGATCATGACCTGAGCTGAAGTTGGACGCTTAACCAACTGAGCCCCCCAGAGCCCCAAATTTCATTCCTCCTTATGACAGGATACTATTCCATTGTATGGATACTTTTTTAACCCATTTGTCAGTTGATGGACACGTGAGTTGCTTCTCCATTTTAGCCACTGTCGAAAAATGCTGCCATGGGCATGGTGGTGTGACGGAGTCGGCTTGGGTCCCTGTTTTCAGGTCTTTGGATAGACGCTTAGGAGACAGGCCGGATCATATGACCGTTCTGTTTAACCGAGATGAGGAACTGCCAAGCTTTGTTAACAATGGCGCCTTTTTATAGTCCCGCAACCACCACAAGGGTTCAATGTACCCACATCCTTGCCAACATGTATGTTCTACTTTTTTGATGACTGCCATCCTAACGGGTATGGAGTGGTAGCTAGGGGGGTTTTCATGTGCATTTCTTTGCTTAAATTTAGTTTTTATTTTTGAAAGAGAGAAAGAGAGTGAGCACACGGATGAGGGGGAGAAGGGGCAAAGAGAGAGAATCCCAAGAAGGCTCTATACTCAGCACAGAGCCTGACGCGGGGCTTGATTTCACAACCATAAGATCACGACCTGAGCCAAAATCAAAAGTCGGATGCTTAACCAGCTGAGCCACCCAGGTGCCCCGTCTCGTTTTCAACTCAGGTGACATGGGTGCTCTGACTTCAGAGAGATGTGAAAAGCCCCCATTCTCACTCTGCATCGCATCAGGCTCCCTCCTGGAGGGGAGGGTGGGGGTTGGTGAAAGGAATCCTGGAGCCCTTCAGCTCTACCCCTGCATTAACCTGACCGGGACCCAAGGTCCTTCTTCTCCCCCCGAGCTGGCTCCTACTTGTCTGACACTGGAGGGGTGTCTTGGGCAGGTGATTCTAACTGTAACTGTGTTCCTCCAAGAACCACTGGACCCAGCCCTTCGAGCTCTGCTGCTGTGTGACCCCCAAAGTATCTGCCCAGCCATGACCACGTCAGAACTATTGAGACAGCCTGGTGGAATCAAAAGGACTCTAGCTTAAGTAGCAAGCCCACTCTTCTCTCGTGGCCTCCGTGTCCCCGTCTGTACCCTGGCGTTAGGAACACGTCCATCAATGAAATAACGCCGCACATTGAGCAAGATGCGTGGCTCCCGCTTAGGTGCTTTCCGGCACCGATGACTGTTCTGTCACTGTGGCTAAAACCAACTGGGAGGGTGGGAACGACCCCCAACCCTAAGAAATGGGGGCTTGTACACAGGTCGGTCAAGTGTTTGGGGCATCTGTATATTTTTCCAACCTCATTTGGAACGTCCTTAAATCTACAGACTAGATGGGCCTTCACAACTTTGAGTTCAGGGTGCTGAGAGCCCACGGCTGCATTTCCACGGGGCCCGCAGGCCCTGGAGCCCGGATACGGTGGTGTGAGCCAGTGGGCAGGCCTGGCCGGCCTTTGCTCATTAGCTGGTCGGCCCTCTGCAAGCTGCCTGCTGTCTCTGGGCCTCCTTTTCCTCCTCTCTAAAATGAGGGGCCTCAGGGGAATCTGTCCCCACCTTTGTCACCCCATCAGACCCACACTCGACATCACCCCCCAAACTAGAGGTGCTCCCCAAGCTTCCCTGCTGGGTCAATGACATCACTCTTCAGCCAGCACCCAGGCCACAAAGCTGGCTGCCATCTCCTCCCTCCTCCTTCCCCCTTCCCCACCCAGGATCCCCCACACCTCCCCCTGCCCGCCGGGACAACTCTAAAAGCGTAATCTCCAGCCTCCCCGCCCCTGGCCTTGCCTCTCTGAGCATTTCTCCCCATCCTGAAGGTTCTGTTGCAAATATAAGTCCCTCCTGCCTCAAATCCCACAGTGGGAACCACCCCCTCCCCCAAGGCGCAGCCCCGTTTTTCCATGGGACCCGGGACAGGCTTCTCGGGTCTGGTCCCTGCCCACAACTGGCTCTCCCTTCCCCCTCGGCTCTCTGGCTACACTGGCCTCCTCCGGTCCTAGGACTTGACAGGATCGCTCCTGCCTCAGGATGTCTCCTTGCATGGCCTGCTTCCCCCTCCCTCCCACCACCATTCCACAGGGACTTAATTTAAATGTCTCTTTAGGGGGAACTCCTTCCCTGACCCTGTGGAGGAGCCGGCCCCTCCTGTCCGTGCTGTGTGCGTCTGCATGGTAACCTCACCACCTGGCACGGCTTGTTGGAGGCCCACCGGGCACCCCCCACCCTTCACCCCTCCCCACCCTGGCCAGTGTCTGCAATGGCCACACAGAAATCACTTCTTCTCCCGGCTCGAGAAGGACCTGTCCGCTGTGTGCCCAGCTCCTCTCGCAGTTATTGGAACCTGCTTACCCAGCAACCCACCAAGGAGCTTACAAGGGGTTATCTCTAGGACTCCGGTGACCTAATCCCGGGATTATCACAGAGGCCCAGGCCACCACGGGTAAGGGAGAGGAGGTGGCCGAAAATAGCTGGAGGGATGCTAAGGTGGGGGGACGTCCCCTTGGCCCCTGGGGAGGTGTGCGCATGCGCCTGTGAGCTGTGGTGTAAGGGGGAGCGGGAGAGGGGAGACATGGAGGGGGAGGGGGAGGTGGAGGCAGGGAGAAGGAGGAGGGTTGAGAAGTTGGCCTCAGGGTTTCTTCTCCTTTATTTTTTCCTTCACTTTTTGAGGCTCAAATTGGATCAGTCGCAGAATTTCCTTATTGGCCATGGTCCCCTGGATGAACTCTTCCTCCGTGAGTTTGTCTGCATGGTGGGGGGGAAAACATTGCCGTCAGGCTCGGCTGTTTCAAGCTGTGCCCTGTGCGGAGATGCCCAATAGGAAAACACGGAGTCCCGGTGCCCCCAAGGGTACCGCACCCCGCACCCAGCTCCTCCCTGGGAGCTCTGACATCCTCGAGGAGGCATTCCAGGGCCGCGCCTCTTCTGGTTGGTTATTAAATATTTAGAGTATTTCAGAGCAAGCCTTTGCCTTGCTAGTTATTAAATATTTAGAATATTACCCCGGCCCCCAAGCTTCAAACTCTGGGGGGCCTTCTGGGGAGCTGAGCAAAGCACACACTCTCTGTCGAGAAGCAGGAGGCAGCATCCCCCCAGGGAGGGAGGAGTGAAAAGCCAGGCATCCAAACGCAGTGCCCTCCCCTTCGCAGTGCTTGGGGCTGAGGTCACTGCAGGGGGCGGAGGGCCCGCGGGTGGCACAGAGCGTTCTGGAAACTCCTGGTCTGATGGGGAGGACAGGCTCATGCTGATGTAACTGTGGAAAGAGGAGCTCCTTTCTGCTTAGGTCAGGTGCACAGCACCTGCCACGAGCGAGCCTGCCTGAGCTGGGTTTCCACTGGCCTGTGTTCTGCGCCTTCTGGAAATCCTTACTCCTTCCTGGGTTAGGACTCAGGGTGATTCTCTGCACAGGTCTGGGTCGTGAAAGTTGGGTTTTAACGTCTTAGTTTGCCTATCAGCCTGACACAGAGCTGGAAACTTCCACAGTCAGAGCCCAACCGTGGAGTGAGGCATCGTCTCCAGTGGGGCCGTCTGAAAACGTCTGCCCCCAAGCACTGCTGCCTCCTGTGCCCGGGGTGTTCGTCTGGGTCAGTTTTTAGGTGAGCAAGTAGAACGGGGGACCCCACCCAAGACCGACCTGAGAGAGGTGCCAGACAGGGTTACAGAGACGGGTGGGGGTGCCCGGGTGGCTCAGTCGGTGGAGCCTCCGACTTCGGCTCAGGCCATGATCTCCCAGTTCTTGAGTTCGAGCCCCAAGTCGGGCTCTGTGCTGACAGCTCAGAGCCAGGAGCCTGCTTTGGATTCCGTGTCTCCCTCTCTCTCTCTCTGCCCCTCCCCTGCTCATGCTTTTTCTCTCTCTCAAAAATAAACATTACCCAAAAAATTAAAAAATAAAAAGACAGTCGGATGATGGGGTCCCGGGGGGCAATCAGCAGGAAGCCATCAGACCAGATGCCGCTCTCCACTGTTTGCCAGTCCCCGCTTCTCTCCCTTCACCGTCCAGGCCCCATGGTCACGTGACCCTGCAGCCTCCCCCACCCCCCACGCCACCTCTCTACCCGTCCTTCCGCTGCAGGGCCCACCTGCTCTGGGTCTGGCATTCCCGGCCTCCGGGTGCCTCCTCCCCGGATCCCGGCCCCTTCCTCGGTAATTCTCTTGCAATCCAATCTACATTGAATTCCATCTGGTGCTTCTCTGAGGACCCAGACGGACTCCCCAGAGTAAAACCAGGTGAGCTGAGATCCCCCTCACTTGGGACTGATGCTAATGAGGACGCAGACTGCGCCGCAGTGGGCCCTGGCCTAGCGGTGCAGGAAGCCTTCTTACAGCCAGGCAGAGCGCCCCCGGGCGTCCAGGACGGAGGGCAGCCCACTTAGCAGAGAGCGCCCCGCTCCTCCAAGCCCGCCACCGCGCACACTGGGCCAAGGAGCTGCCGGCTTTACTTTTCGACGCCTCTCCGAGGGGGCTGACGCTGTCAACGAAGATGTCCTTCACAAGCGCCCACTCCTCAGAGCTTTCCCTCCGCCCCAGAGAGCTCAGGCAGTGACGGAGTTGGAGAAGCAATGGGGATGTGGTGCCCTTCCCGTCAGCAGCGTCCGTTCCGGGGCGGGGGCAGAGCTGGGCCCCTCCAGACCCTTCTCCAGGCCCCCAGTCAGTGCTGCAGTGCATGCTGGGATGAGGTGTCGCCCTCCCTCGACCCCAGGCCCCTGGACAGCCCCGCAGTGCATGCTGGGATGAGGTGTCCGCGGTCCTGCCCGGGCCCTGGCCCTCTGAGGATCCCTCTCGGAGTCTCCAGGAAACAGCCCACGACTGTAAAACCACAGGCTACGAAGGGGAAGGGATTCACCGTCATCTTTCTTTCCAAAGAACCCCCAGATCTTCTCGGCTCGCTTCTCTGGGGTGTTTTCATCCTCTGGAAGGCTCTTCACGTCCTCGGGACTGATCATTTTGAAAATAGCCTGCACCAAGGAAAGACGAAGGTCCCATCAGAAGGGAAAGCAGAGGCAGATGACCCTGGGGCCAGGTATCCTCTATGCGGAGACTGACATGCAGAGGTCCAGGCCCCAGCCGCCCTGCTGAACCGGAATCCGTGGGGGAGGGGTCGGGTCTCCACCTCTGAGACCCTCCGAAGGGACAGGGAACGTGGTGCAGGAGGGAAGAGGCTTTCGGTTATTTTCTTTCTGTGCCTTTTGAATTTCCTGACCATGTGGGGACGTTATCTTCATTGTATAAAAAAAGGAGGATAAGAAATAAAAAGCTTTCTGAGGAGGAGCCCACAGCAGGCCCAAGGCTGCCGTCTGGGATCCGCTGCCTCGAACCTTGTGCCCAGAAGTTGTAGGATATCAAACGGCTACTTCCGGGGCCGCGTGGGACCTTGGCTGCCCAGCCGGATGGCGCTGTGGTGAGAATGGCTAAGGCGCAGGAACAGTTCACACGCTGCACTTCCAAACACCCTGATCTGTCACCTTGACGGCAGCCTTATGAGGCGGGTGTTACTGGCCCCATTTTATGGATGAAAAGACTGAGACAAGCCAGCTTTCAGAAAGTCGCCTGGCCAGAAGCACAGGAACAGATTCTAACCCGGGCAGTCTGGTTCTAGAACCTCCACTTGGAGGGCCTCCCAAAGGCTGGGGAAGGAAGAACGGAATGTTACCCAGAACATTCCAAAGCCCCCTCCCCCTCCCCCAGGAAGCCTCTCATTTATGCTTCTGCTCAGGGAGGGGTCCAGAGAAAGGTTGAGATTTAGGCTCAAGGATCCTTCTCGCCTCCCTCTGCTCACGCTGGTAAAGGAGCTGGACGTGTGATGTGGGGCAAAGCTGGGCCCGTGACAAGGACGGAGACAGGGCAGTCCCCATGGGCTCTGGCAGCTCCAGGTCACTGGGGTTCCACCAGCTCAGGAAGTCCGGGCCTGGTGAGGCCAGAGCAGCCCCTCAAGGTGTTGGCTCCCAGTTCCATGCCAGCCTTCACCCTCAGCATTGGGGCAGGCCTGGGGAGCAGGCAGGAGCCTTGACCGGCAGCGCTCAAGGCCCTGGGGTACCCAGCAAGTGACGGGGGGGGTCCCCTCAACTCTCTGACCTGAGCCAGGACAGCCATGTGCAGGCCCGACTTCTAAATACCAGCCATGATTGCCTGTCTGCCCCACCCTGCTTCTGATTCCAAGGACAGACCCCCAGGGGCTCAGTGAGGGAACCATCCAGGCCTTACCCCGGGCCCCAGAGATGTTTTCCAAAGCCATGAGCCCTGTGACCTTGGTCTCCCATGGCAGTGGGCGTGCCATCTAGTGAACTGCTGAACCTGGGCGTCACCTTGCAAGGCCTTAGCGGATGGGTACTACCCCTCCCCTTCTCCCTTCTCCCTCTTTCCCTCCCTTTTTTCTTTCCTTTCCCCCTCTCCCTCCCTGTCTCCTCTTTTTTCTCAAGGAGCACCAACTTGCAGGCCACTGCAGTGGCCCCTGTCCCGGGCCACCTGCGAAGCCAGGGGGGCTCAGTCTGGGGGCCGTGCCCAGATGCCAGTGAGGTTCCTGCCCTTAACGGGCGGGCGGCCCAAGCAGAGTCTGCTGCCCACAGCCTGCCTGCTTGGCTACTTGGTTTATGGTCTCTCCTAAACAGGGTGAGGACTGTGCAAAGGAAAGCAAGATTACAAAGGCACCAAAAAATGAGATAAAATACGAAAGGCTTTCTCCCCTCTCACCAGGCACGGAATTAGAGAAAGAAAGCAACGATGTGGGATAAGTAGGGGGGATTAAAAAGATGCAGGGAGGGGTGCCTGGGTGGCTCAGTTGGTTAAGCATCAAGTTTGGATTAGGTCATTATCTCACGGTTCGTGGGTTCGAGCCCCGCGTTGGGCTCTGTGCTGACAGCTCAGAGCCTGGAGCCTGCCTTCGGATTCTGTTTCTCCGTCTCTCTCTGACCCTCCCATGTTCATGCTGTCTGTATCTCTCTCACTCACTCTCTCCCTCTCTCTCTCAAAAATAAAAAACATTTTTAAAAATTAAAAAAAAAGATGCAGGGAAAAGATACCAAGTGTAGAACACTTCAAATGACATCATAAGAAAAAAATAGAAACATCCTAATGGTCCAAAAAATGTAGGGCTGCTTAAATATTTTTACAGCATTTCCATGAAGATGGGAAGTTTAAGCAACTAAGAAAAATGCTTTTGAAGAAGGTCCATCGAAACAGAAAACATAACAAAATCGTAACAGAAAAAAGGTCTGATAGAAATCATATACGGATATGTCATAGTTCTTTTTTTTTAGTTTTTTATGCTTTTATTTTATTTTTGATAGAGACAGAGTGCTAGCCAGGGAGGGGCAGAGAAAGAGCAGGGCAGAATCCAAAGCAGGATCCAGGCTCTGAGCTGTCAGCACAGAGTCTGACGGGGGGCTCGAACTCACGAACTGTGAGATCATGATCTGAGCTGAAGTTGGACGCTTAACCGAGTGAGTCACCCAGGCGCCCCTCATAGTTCTAAAATTATTTTTAAATATATAGAGATGAGGGCTGGGAAGGTACATACCAACATGTTGATGGTCTCTCACTCTGGATGATGGAATTAAAGGTAATTGCATTTGTCTTTTGCATATGCTTCTAAGTTTCACAAATTACTATTACTATTAAATAAGACTATTCTCAAGACACCTAAATTCTTCGCAGAAGGGATGTGATGCTGGGCCAGTGTGGGAATGGAGGGAGAGTGTGTTCTGGAAACACTGGCCAGCAAGGAACCTGCGGATCCGGCACTCAGCCCAGAGCACACAGTGGGGAGGGGGCGGTGGGTGCGAAAGCAGAGCCCCGCCCCCCAACCCTGGGGTGGAGTAGCCTGTCCCAGGCTGTGCACAACCATGAGGATCGGAAGCCAGATTTCATGGCCCCCAAAGCTGGCCTCTTTCTACTCTGTATTTCAAACATGTTATAGACTTAAAACTAATTGGGGAAGAATCTGAATCTGTACTGTTGAAGGTTTGGAAGTGCATTTTAGTGGAGATTGGAGGGAAGACTGGAAGGACACATGGACAGAGGGACAGATGGAAGGCTGAAGGACAGAAGGAGGGAAGGAAGGAAGGAGGGAGGGAGGGAAGGAAGGAAGGGGGAAGGAATGAAGGGGCAGATGGAAGGACAGAAGGAAGGACAGATGGAAGAAAGGAAGGAAGGAAACAACACATGTAACTATCGGGAAATACCCAGATTCTTCTTTGGGAGGAAAACAAAGCTGTGGGGGGCCGTCCAGCCCTCTATCAATGACCGACCGTGTACTGGAGACCCCTCCTCCCTCCCGTGCACTCAGAGCCCCTGAGCCGGGACCCCCACCCCACCGCCAGCCTAGCCCAGCCCCGGGGCGGCGGCCCAGCAGGGGCCCCGTCCCCCACGGGCTTCTGGAGACTGACCATGACGATCTCCAGCACTTCGCTCTTGCTGATGGCTCCATTGCCGTCCACGTCGTACAGGGAGAAGGCCCACTCCAGCTTCTGGTTGGTCTTGCCCGCAGAGGTCATGTGCAGGGCGATGACATACTCCTTGAAGTCCAGGGTGCCGTCGCTGTTGGCGTCGAAGCTCCGGAAGACATGCTGGGCGTAGGCCTTGGGGTCAGCTTCGGGGAAGAACTTGGAGTAGATGCTCTGGAACTGCTGCCGGGTGATGCGGCCGCTGGGGCAGTCCTTCTGGAAGGACTGGTACCAGGCACACAGCTCCTCCTCCGTGAACTTGGTGTTCAGCTGCAGCTCCTCCAGGATCTCCTTGGACAGGGCCCCGCTTTTGCTGTTCCCCATGGGTGAGGCGGGCGGGTGGGCGAGAGCAATGCGGTCCTGCAGCCCGGGTGCTGCTGCGGGTGGACGAGAAGGTGCTGGCGGATTAGAGGCTGTGTGGCGGGTTCACCCCAGTACTTGGAGGGAGGAGGGGCCAGGATCAGGGTGGGGGCGGGGCACAAGCTCCAAGACCCCCCCCCCCCCGAGATTAAAGAGCCGACAGCAGGTGGCCAATCCATCTTGGCCTTCTGGGAGGACAGGGTAGGAGGTCAGGAACTCCAGAGCCAAAGCCTTGGCCTTCCCTGTGGCCCCTTGTCCGTCACTCCTCCTCCTCTTTGACGCCAGCTCTCCGGAAGCCACGGGGCTCACGGCCTGTCTTCCCCTCAAACTCTGAGGGGCCCAGGGACAGGAGTGGCATCTTGCATTGGGCCCCATACCCCAGCCCTTAAAAACCAGGCTCTGGATCCCACCCTGGTTCAAATCCCAGCTTTGCAACTTACTAGCTGTGTGACCCTAGGTGTGCTTCTTAACCTCTCTGTGTCTACAGTGCTCTTCAATCCTTCACCTCCTTTGGGGCTTTCCTCAAATGTCACCTTCTCAGCAAGGCCTGGACTATTTACAACCACATGCTCTGCTGCCAGCCATCTGCAGGCCCCAAACCCTGCTGTATTTCCCACACCCCCCTCACAGGTGTACCCCCTGACTCGCTTTTAATTATTGTGTGTGCTGTCTGTGCCTGCAGCAGAACGAAAGCTCTGTGAAGGCAGAGATTCTGTTTTGTTCCCAGACACATCGCCATTGCCCAAATGGTGCCTGGCAGGTTTGGACTCTCGATGAAGATTCCCTGATTGAAGAGACATAAAAACAGTATCTAACTCATTGTTACTTTGAGGCTAAAGTGAGTTCATGCATGCAACACACTTAGAGCCTGGCTCACAGTCAGTGCTAATACATGTTACTTGTTACTATTCGCCTGCAACAGGGATCGAAGCCTAGACGGCCTCCAGGGGCCAGCAGGTGGAGGAAGTGAGTGAAGCAGGTGAAGCAGGGGCTGCACCACACACAGCAGGGGCCGCCTGTGTTCAAGGTCACGTGAATGTGGTCAGTCGGAAGGATGGCCCCGTGTTACCAGATTCTTCAGTTCTGACCCCTGGGGTTCCAGAGAACTTCTCAGGAGGCCTTAATGTTAACGGTGTTTCTATGTGTCTCTATGTTTACTTACTGTTTTTTCCCATCAGTTTGTGAGTGCATATTATTTCATAATGGAAGGCCTTTCTTTTTTTCCTAGAACTTTACTATCCTGTGGCAACCCGTTTGTTCTCAAGAGCAGTTGGAAATAGGACAGTCACCAAACTCAAAAACGGACCAACCAACCAACCCATCCACCCCAGCCCTTGAAAGTGAGGCCACAGGCTTCACCCCTTGCCTTCAAACCAGGCGGGGGAGGTGATTAGAAGTGCCCGCTAGCGCTGGGCCTGTCCACGTGGGGCCTGCAGATCAGTAGAGGCGATGTTACAGGGAGGAAGGGGAGCCCCCAAAGCCTGCCTGGGTCACACTGCTAAACGGCAAAGCAGAAGGAAAGCCCCGGTCCGCCAGGTTCTCCACTCAGGATCTCCTTGTTATATAGCAGTTATCTCGTTTCCCAAGGAGGCCTGAGCGAGGGGGCAGGAAACTCCATGTTTGCAGGAGCTGGGGTTGCCCCGGCCATAGAAAGGTGGCGGGCAAGGAGACTGAGCCCCGGATTAATGCCGAAGGCAGCCAGGGACCCCACAGTGCCTTCTGCCCTGGCCAAGGTCAAGGAGGAAGGAGCCAGACCAGGTGGGAAGCAGCCTGGTACTTCGAGGCCACATTCCTCAGGCTGTCGTACCCAGGAGGGCCCTCGTGGAAAGGACCACAGGCAGCTGTGTTGATGCTGTTGGGAGAGGGGTCATGACCTGGGGGGTTTGTTTGAAAACCTGTATAAACATCTTCTATCAGAGGGAGAGTTTATGCATATGCGTCTTAGCCAAACAAGTTGTTGGAGATGATGTATTGTGAATGGGTTTGTTAAGTCTGAGCTGGGGCCATAAACTCTCCTCGAACCCTAGAGGGTGCTGGGGAGGAGGCCGGCCCCCAGCCAGACGAACTCCGTTTGTGTCTCCCCGTCCCAGCCTTGCCTCCACGGAGAAAAGTCGCCTCTTCCCAGAGGCTGGCCCGGTCACTCCCAGAGCCAGGAGCTCTGTCTGGGCCGCTTACCGGGGCTTGGCCCCCAGCACTCACGCTCCCCTTCCCCCACTCCCCTACCTCCCTCTGCTCGGAGCTGAAGGACAAGATGGCCTTCCCTAACTTGGCCTTGAGCCGGAGCCTGTCCTTGAGTCCGCACTGGTGCGGGGGAAGGGGGTATGGAGAGGGTGTCTGGGCGGCCCTCTCACGGCTCTCTTGGTGCAGTAAACGGCGGTCCATCCTTCAGGTGGCTTGGACTGAAGTCCTGGGGTCATCCTCAGCACCTCTCTGTTGCACCCCACCCCAGATCACCGGCACACCCAACACATCCAGCCCCCAACCACTTCCCTGACTTCCACGATACCAGCTCCCACGGGCACTGTCGCCCTTGTCCCTGGCAGTTGGGAAGCCAGCCCTAGAGTCTTGAAGTAGGCTGTGTGCTCCTTGGCCCAGATCCCGCCCCCCTCGCCACCAGGAGTGAAAGCCCAAGTTCTTCAAGGACCAGCAAAGCCCCCACAGAAGCTGTCCCCGCCCCCCATCCCACCAGGCTACCCCCACTGGGGCCATCTCTTCTGCCTAAAACATTCCTTCCCCAGCTACCTGCTGGGGCTCCCCCCGCCTGCCTCTCCCATGGCCCAGGTCTCCTTGCCTTTGACCCAATGCCACCTTCTCAATGAGGCCGCCCCAACTGCCCCCTTTAATACTGCACTGTACCCACGGTCATCCTCACACCCTGCCCTGTTCTTTTTCCCTAACACCTAGCACCTTCAATAGCCACACTAGATTCGGTATCTTGTCAATCGTCTTTGCCTCTCCCTGCTAGAAAGCCAGGTCAACGGGGGCAGGGCTCACTCACCG